>WBMV01000309.1:1294116-1498699 GCA_013396655.1 Campylorhamphus procurvoides
CAGCCGTGCCCCCCGAGCCCTGCCCGCAGCCCTGCCCTCAGCCGTGCCCCCCGAGCCCTGCCCGCAGCCCTGCCCTCAGCTCTGCCTGCAGCCCTGTCCCCCGAGCCCTGCCCTCAGCTCTGCCCGCAGCCGTGCCCGGCCCCTGCCCCGCGCTGCCCCAGCCGGCCCTGCGGTATCGCACGGGGTGTCCGTGAGCCCCGCGATGCGGGCGCGGCGGTGCCTGAGGGGGCAGAGGGGGCAGAGGGGCGGGCGCGGTGCCGGCACACGGGAGCGGCCCTTGGAGGGCAGGGGGCAGCGCCCGCCTGGGTGCCCGCGGGCCGTGGGTCGCTGCGGCCCTGCCCTCGGGATCTCCTGCCCGCAGGGTGCGGCACCAGCACCCTCTGATCAGACATTGGAATGGGCGCCCCGGCCGGGTAAATGTCATTGCTGCTGCTCCGTCAACCCAGAAGGGAGTTCCAGCCTGGCCACATTTAGGAACAAGCTTTTGGGTTGCCACGGAAATCCTCTGAGCCACCAGCCTGGCGGGGCACAGAGTGCTGGGCTAAGAGCGCTGGCCTCCGATGTGACACATTGGTTCAAACACTTTGTTTTGTTATGGTGCTTCTCCCTTTCTCCTTTACACGAAAATATTGATACTTCTTGTCACAACATTGCGAAGAAGTTCTTTACAGAGGGAGTGATCAGACATTGGAATGGGTTGCCCAGGGAGGGGGATTCCTTGTCCCTGGAGTTGTTTAAGAAGACAATGGATGTGACACTCGGTGCCATGGTCTGGTAGGCAAGGTGTTAGGTCAAAGGTTGGACTCAGTGACCTCAGAGGTCTTTCCCAACCTACCTGATTCTATCATTAGTCTGTATGTTGCTGGACTCTTCACACTGCTGTAACAAAAATAATTATAAATGTCTCAGTTCAGTTCCCACTTTGACGTATCTGCTTCCACAAAGATATCATCAGCATTAATCAAATTATGATAAAATTATTACTTGTGTTTTGCAACTGCAGATGCTTAAGGAGTCATCATAATGATATATTTGGGTTAACTGAAGCCTGCCTATAATGGAAGCTTGATGAGTGTAGGATTTCCCTTGGCTGGCTTCCAGGGTCTCCCTGTGATTGCCTGTCCTTGCAACCAGCACTGTCCTCTGAAAAACCTGAGAGCTGTGCAGGAACCAGATCAGCACAATTGTCACAGAGAGTAATGCTGGGGTAAGCTCCAGAGGAGAAAGATCAATTCTACCTCCATCACTCTTGACTGATGATTGTACAAGCTCTTTTTAAAACCCCATGACTTCCTTAGCTGATCCATTCCAGCACTTCTCTGGCAATGTCTTGAAATGATTTTTTCTCTATCTGAAAAGAATCTGAAAAGAATCTCATTGCAGATAATACCCATCCTCGATGGATGTGAGAAGTTTTCCCTTTCTTCTTTGCAGTTAGTTTTTACACACTTGTGCAGTGTTATGATTCTCTTAAGCTTTCACTAGACCAATGTTTTCAGGTTTTCTCTCCCAGGCCATAGCTTTTAGATATCTGAGTGTTCGCAAAGCTTTCCTCTGGCTTTTCTCCATGAGTCCATATCTTTCTTGAAGTACCCAAACTGTAAATACTAAATGCTAGAAGGACTGACCATTGCAACTGAGTGGGCAGGAAGGATTAATTTGTGTCTAACAAATGATATTATTATATCACTATATAATAGTGTCTGCTTTTTTTGTCGTTAGCCTGATCCTGTGACTCACACTGTGATACATGGTAACAGTTAAATCCATTCCTAAACAATTACTTGTCATTTACAGTGCAGAGTTCTAAAATACACTGCACTTGTACTTACCAAGTGGTGATATTCTGAGCTCTAGAACCAGGAAATACTAAAGCATCTGGCTTTCCAGACATGATGCTTTTCTTGCATAGTCTGATGCTTCTGGTGACTTGTATCTTTGTTAAAAACAATGATATTGATTATAAACTTTTTACTCTTCTAAGGCTGATTAGCCATAGCACCATTAAAAAGGCTTAACATCACAGGTACCAGAATGCAAGCACAGTGCAGAAAAAAGCTTTAATGTTCAGAACAGATGACAAGGTGCAATCATGTATGATCCTTTGGCTAAACTGATGTCACCATCTCTTTTGAATTCCTTTTCAGTCTATGAATCTATGGTAAAATGAACTTTGATCAATGGACCACTAACACAAAACACTACCAAGTTTTTGCAAAGTTGATAGTTGTAATCTTTCTCTCACCAAAAGGTGCATATGGTGCTAAAGATGGGCATTGAGGGAATAGTAATGCCGGCTTGCTACTCATCAGTTTCTAGGTTGAAACAACCGCTTTAGTTCTGCAGGTCACTGGGACGATGTATGCTTTCCCTGAAGAGCTTAACCTGTACCATTGACTCTGCCTAGAAACTGTAGAAAAGCAGCCCTGGAAGAGATGTAGCTTCTGCATACAATCCAGGTGAATCATGCTAGTGATACATGAAAATCAGTACACATTTCCATAGTGTAAGACAGGGATTTTTCTCTGTTATAAGCAGACACAGCCTTTAAGTGTAGGCAGCTTTATAGTTTTTAATATAAATTATATATATACAGTTTAAAATGGACTAAGATCTTTGCCTCATCATAGCTGCCTTTGGGACAGTTACTCTGTTCCTGTGTTTTGTAAAATATACTCCCTATTATGTTTTTATCCTAATGATTTTACTAAATCTATAGTGATTTCAAAGTAATTCCAGTATATATCAATTCTATAAAATGTGGGTACAAAGGCATTTTGAAATTGAGACCTGCTTGTGTTTGCCTTGCTCCCTGCTGGTGTCTGACAAAACCGCGCCATCTCCTGGCACAGCCTTGCAGTGCTGCTGCTCACAGCAGGTAGAGCAACGTCTGTTCCCTGCTGGTGAGAGAAACCATTCTTCTCAAGGACTAGCTACAAAACTTCTTCATGCAAAGTGCCATTCTGATTTCCCTGCTTCTTTCTGTGATACTGAACATGAACTACTTGTGAGAAATGGGTGAGAGGACAGCAGTAGGTTGCCAGTGTGTTTCTGCTGGTAGTTTAACAACTTCTTTTTTTCCTTCTTTCCAGGCCATGGTCCACTAATGCCAGTTCAGTCTCTGGCTCCCTCCTGGAACAATGCTTTCTAAGTGGCAATCTGGGCACAGCTGACAGCATGTTCTCTCCAGGGATCAGTGCAGCCAAGTGTGATACAACTCACATCGTTTGTCTTTCTCCACCTGGAACAGTCTTCCAGTATTATCCTGGTGAGCTTTATAACCTCAAAGGTCTTTATGCTCTGACCATGCAACATACAGCTCAGTATCATGCTAAGTACATGGCACTGTGGCAGGCTGGATAACACACGGTGTAATTCATTAGGGTTACATCAGTCAATTTCAGTCTCCTGGGAATCCAGCTCTGCATGTCCTTCACTAGAATTCACTGGTTTAATAAGACTTCAAGCAAGAAAAGGAGTTCTGGACTCTTCATTTCACAGTGCTCAGGTACCTGTGGAGTGGAGCAGGTACTGACTGGCATACATGCACCCATTCAGCAGCACACACAGGTGTGTGCATGTACACACAAACCCAGACATACTTTTCCGTTTCTGCTAAGACAGGTGCAGAGATATATGTATCTTGGAGATTTCATTTAATATTAAATAGAACTGAAACACCCCTAAAACTACTCTTTCTCCTGGATATTCCTAAATGTTTTCTCTTACAGACATTCCTTTCTGTGCCTCTTTCCCTTCTTCCGTAAACGCTGGACTTTCTGTGTTAGTGTTATGTGCCTTATATTGGTTCACATAAGGTTCACAGTGTTTGCCTCGTAAGTTTTCAAATGATTCACTCAATTTGAGAGTTGTTCTAACTGGTTTTATCAGAGAGAAGTTGCTGTTCCCAGGCTGTTAAGCACAGCAATCTATAGGTGCAGATCTAGTAGTCGTAACATGTTGCACTGAAGAAGGAAACCTTACGATGAGAGTTCCCTGAAGCTTCTTCTGCTGAATTCCTTTCTCTGTGCACTGCTTAATGGACATAAGGCAAATAAAATTGGAGGCAAGATCCTAATCTCTTCATTTAGCTGGTCATATCTGATAATGACCTCTGGAAAGGGAGGCCCTTCAGTAAGTGCTTAGCTCAAATGATGTTAGTCTCAGTGGAGTAAGTAGGACTTGGTTAAATTTTTGGTCCTAGATAGGCAGATAGATTGCTGAGCCAGCTCTGTTAAAAACTTATGAAAAAATAGCATTGGCTCTTGCTGATGCTGAGTGAAAATAAAGATAGGATTATCTCAGGGATTCCATTGGGTTTATCCCCTTGGAGAATCCTCCTTTCTCACCTGAGCTGGCTGCAGAACTAGACAACTTGACAAGAATTTCTCTTCTTCTCCTCTGAAAGCTCTAGACTGATGATGGGGGATCTCCAACTCCCAGTGCTCTCAAACTGGCACCTTCCCTGATTATTGAATTCACTTTAAAACAAAAGAAAAAGGTAGATTTACAAGAAAAAGAAAGACTCTAGTGATTTGTGTGAGAATGAGATATAAAATTAACAGTTGTGTTTTTTTTTTCCTTTGAACTGAACCCAGGAGCCTCAGTAAAGTTTACCCTATTTAAAGCATTAATTAGGGAGCTGACTGTACATAAAGATAAAACAGAACTCTTAAAAAAGTCTCCAGGGACTCAAAAAAACCCAGGTTTGTCTACATGAGGCAAAAGAATTTTAATTAGCAGCAACTGAATTGAAGTGAACTGATATGAGCAACAAAAAGAGAATTTATCCCACAATGTATTCAGAGAACATAATTGAATGTTCATTAGCTAAGAGTTATATACTGACTGTTAATGAGCAGAAATGAATATGTATTATTTCTTATTAGGCTGGAAATGTATGGAACTAATTGCATTTAAATATAGTAGCTATAAAGCTGTGTTTATTAAGAGTCACTACTAAGAACAGGAAAGACATAGGTGAATTTGTATTCTTTACTGCAGTATCATTTTAAATATTTATTATGCTAAATGGTATTAATACATAGCTTTTCAGGGAAATGGTTATTATGGTGTGCAAGCAGGACTCGGTGATGCCTTCATTTGGATAGGATTTATGCTTTATTTATTATAAATTAGGGAAGGCTGCACATCCAATATAGAAGCTCTTGGATTCCTCTAAGTGTTATTCTCCCTTCTCAGGTGAGGGTCCTCTGTTACTCATGATCTAATAGCACTTGGCTTCTTGATATTATGATAATAATCTCAGGAGAGAGTTCTGGTAAGGTTTCTTAGTTGCAAATATAAAGGAGAACCATCTTGTTATTAGATGTGGTGACAGAAGAGCAGAATGACTTTGTATTCACAGTGAATATGCTGTGAATGCACCCCGGAAGGGCCCGTGCCTGCCTGGGAAAGCCAATGGTTCTGTCATAGCCTGAGAGGAAACTGGTAGGGGATGGTGGGCACTCCATCTGATGAGGGGGCATGGGGCAGTGTGTGGGAGTGAGCAGTTGTGGAGCTGCCTAGGTTGGAAGAGTTCCCCTTAGATCATTTATTTAGTAAAGAAGGACAAAGCAATGTAAGGGATGATGTAGCTGTCCAGACTTAGGGCAAGGTGGGAAATGGAAACCCTTCTGTCCAACAGCGGGTGCTCATCCCTGCTCTCCCTCACCTCTGGAGTTCTGTGAGATGAGGGGAGTGGCTTTGCCTGAACATTTCATGGCTTTTACCATGATTTTAGTGGTCTCTTGGGAAAGGAGAAGGGACAGTAGACAGAGAAGGAGAAGGAGCAGCAACACCCTGAGTGGGTGCAGAGCAGAGGGAAGAAAGACATGTCCCAAAGAGGAAGATCCTTAAAAATAACTCAGTAGAGTCTGATGGCTTCCCAGTGTTGAGTGAGCCTGTTTTCTTCTGGAGCTGCTATGGAGTGCTGGGCCAAGACACACCTGCTGCTGACTTTGAACTTCTTGGGCATCTGTAAAAAAATTTGGACTTAGACCCACAGTTATTTATTGCAGCTGAAAGGCCAGATCTTCTGCATGGCAAAAAATAGATGTTTTCAACCTCCTGCTCACTTTGAAACTGAAGGATGTTTTGGGACTGTAATCAAGGAGAGCTAGCACACCATTGAGTTAATCTGTGCCATTTGACATCAGTGCTTTAGGCAGTGATTTTTTGAATTTAGGTTGCTGTCTTCCTGTTTAAATAGAAAATATCTTGCTTGGTCTGATATGAATTTGAATTATTTTTAGTTTTGCAATTTATCCTTTTCTGATAAAAATATTATAGATTATTACAGTAATCAGTGGTCCTACCTTTAGTAATCTGAATTTCTGTTTATTAATTATATAGATGTGTTTTAACTACAGGGCTCCTTAGTAGCAGCAACAACTGAATATTCATTTTTGAAAAGATTGCAACTTTTTCTCTTTTCACAAGAGGGCGATAAATCCCCAGTCATCTTTATCCAACTTCTATTGAATTATCAGTACCTCACTGCAAACTGTCATAAAGAGCAGCTCACTGTCAGAAAAGTGATATATATATATATAGATATATACATATATATATGTGTATATGTGGTATTAAAATTGAAGGCATATTTTATTGGAGGCATTAAAATTGTAAAATCTAATTTTTAAGTAAATCTTTCAGCACAAAATGAATGTCGCAGTCTCCCAGCCGCCTTGGCAATATATCTCTTGTCTTCAAATTTCAACATGAGCTTTTGCAAACATGAAATTATTCATCAGACCATCTGGTAAAAGGATAAATAAGTGTCGCTTCCCATCCAAGATCTCACAGTTTTCTGTTTAACAAAAGATTGGCTTATTCAGGATGATGTGGAGAGGCCGACGGGATCTGGGAGGCAGGAGGTGCTCTGGATGGGCTCTGCTGGGCCATTTGGAGGAGTGACTCTCTCTGGGGTTTTGGATTTTTTCATTAACCTGGAATTTTGTACTGTGTATTTTGCCTGGTCCAGTAAAGCCCAGTGTGGCTTTCCCATAACCCTGCCCATGGATTGGCTGTGCCCTCCCACTCTCCTCACACCATCAAAGTGGGCTTGTTTCTGCCCTTCTTTAAAAAGGAACTGATTTTGTGGAATTCAAACTATTACTTTAACAATTCCATATCTATATCACTTTTATAAACCCCAGCGATTTGTCTTTTTCTTGATTTAAGTCACAACTAACTGTAGGAGTGACATGTTTAATGGTATTGCTGATCCTGGCTGGATGCTGGAGGGTGGCCAGGTTTGCTCTTGGCACTGCCTGATTCCTCCCTGTCCCGGACAGGGATGGGATGTGCCTCTGGAGCTGCCAGAAGGGTGGGCCCTGCCAGCCTAGTGCTGGGATGTGCCGTAATTAACAGGAGGAAGCTGGATGCAGGGGAGAACTAATTAACAGCTGAGGAACACGAGGAAAAATGATGCTCATTAGTGCACTCTATGATCCCAGGCTGGGAATGGGATGTGAGGAAGTGAGGTATGGCTTGGCACTGCTGGAGATACTGCCAAAGTCAAGCAGTGCTGGGAACTGGCTCAGTGGGGTATAGGGAAGGGGGTCCCCACTCCCCACCCTTACCCACATCCTGAAAGCAGGCAGCATGAAGCAGGGGATGCTCCAGCATAAACCTAACCCTAACACTAATCCTAATCCTATCCATAATAACCACTTCCCCTAATTTCCACTACCCCTAATAACCACTATCCATAATTACCACTACCGCTAATAACCACTACCCCTAATTACCACAACCACATAATACCCCTACCCCAGCCATAAACCTAACCGTAACCCTACTGCCATTAGCACTTTGATTTCTCTATATGTGTGTAGGCAATTTTGTTATTTATTAGTATTCTATTTTCAATGTTTAGATTTATTTAGTTTCATAACCATTGTCTCAGTTAAATAGTTTTTCCTTTACATTTCATGATGAGCATAATTTCAGGAGTTTTACATGGAATAAGAAATAAGTGCGGGAAAAAAGCACAACTTGCTCAGTGCACTAAATTATTTTAAGTCTCTGTTGATGTTATCTGAGTTTATTCCAGCTCCTGTGTTTGAAGGAGCTGAATTTCTTCCAGCTCTGAAGTTCCATGACCCAGCCCATACAATTTTGCAGCTGTCAGTATTAGAACAAATTCTTAATAATTTACAGTATAGTATGACCTCTGAAGAATGTTTTCACTCTGTGTTTTAATATGAAAAATAAATGGGAAAGCTTCTACAAATGCACTGAGGCATTTGCTCAAGGTGTTAATACAGTGTCCAACTGAGTTTAAGAACCTCAAGTGATGTGACTTCCAACATATCCCTTAAATAATAAGACAAGGCCATGACTCTTGAGGTTCCTTCTACAATCTGAATGGAGTTCCGGGGCTGTCTCAGGTAGCTGAGACAAAACCACCTTTATATTGTCTTTCAACAACTTCAGCTGTCTTTGGTTGCAGAGGCTCAGTCTTGCCTGGCCCTTTACCCGGTTACTGATTACCTCAGGCCTGAGTAGGAGGGAGCTGTTAGAAAGCAGGGCTACCAATAGTTTATCTACTTTGATGTTATCTTGCTTGTAACAACCTTCACAGTTCACCTCCAGCCCTCCCTCGCCACTGGTGTCTGCAGGGGCTGCACCAGTGCAAGGGCAGCATTGTCTGTGGCTGTAGCCCCAGTTCTCTTGTGCTACTGCAACTGAATGCAGACAGAAGCGTGACTGGGCAACAGGCAGAGAGTGGAAGAGATGCAGATGGGAGTTTTGGGAAAAAAACCTGTACTCTAAGTGAAATTAGAATCTGCCTAATTCCTTTTCTAATCATCAGATGAAGTCTGTGGCCTCTTCACTGGTTTTTCTCAACTCCAAAGCCAGAGTGTTTTAAGGGGTGTCTTGCCACAGCCATTAGTTCCCAAATTGGGAGTGCACTTTTAAACACAAGCTCCTTCAGAGAGGTTCTCTCAGTACAGTCAGGCATTTTGACTATTTTAGTAAAGACCAAAATTATATAACAAACCCTCATGACTGTGTCTTTTTGTTCACTATCAGCTTTTCTCTGGACAGCAGCAGAATTCTGTGTGCTTCATTAATATCTCCTAACTGACTTGGCAGATGCAGCCCCAGCTCTGCTGTGCGTCTGAGGGTATGAAAGTCTTAACAGGGCACATTCAGTTGTAAATATGATATGCTTCACAGTAATGTATAACTCATGTGTTTCCAGCTAAGGAAAACAAACTCCTCTTACCACAACTATTTGCTCTCCAGAACTTCATCCACATGTCAGAAAGATCCATGAGTCATATTTTTGTCATATTATTTAAAGTTTTAAGTGCACCACTTAAAAGGGAGAGTAAGTATGCAGATGGGCCAATTCTTTTCATATATTTTCAAGAAATAAAAAGGAGTTGAGAGTGAACAAGCAAGAGCAAGTGAAACATTTCCAGCCAACTCAGTAACTGTGACTCACTTCAGAGTGGAAGGCATGCAATAAGCCTTTTTTATTTAGCAACTGTAGGAAGATGATCTCCAACTTCAGATAATTTGTTTTAAAGTTTATGGGTTTCTTGCAGTGGGTAGGACAAGAAAATCATCAAAAACTTGCTTTAGCAGTAGAAAATGGAAGATTCAGTAGTATCTCTGACTGAACAAAAACAGTGGAAAGCCTGGGAACAGAATGGGTTGCACCAAACCATGAAGTCTATTTTACCCTCTATGTTGATGACAGTCTGATGTGACCAAAGACTGTCCATTCTGTAGTGTTAACAGCTATTTGCTTTGCTCAAACCAGTTTCTGGATGCCTTTTTAATTGCTATCACTGAAGCCATCCTAATGCCAATAACGTGGCAGGTGTGGCTGCAGGATTGTAAGGAGAGCAGCAAAATTCAGGTGTGTGAGCTCAGTAAAGACGGATATAATCTGCCCTGAGCCACTCCGTCTTTTCAAATACTGCGGGTTTGTTGCTGATGGTGAGGACAGTAGATAATTTAAAGGAAGACCAAGTATTTGTACTATTTGGTAGCCAGGACCCATGAAGACCATGGCAGTGTCTCTTCCCCACAGGTACTCACATATAAGGTTGATTTGACATAGGGACCAGCCTGGGACATTGCTATGGAGCACATAGCAGAGATTTATTGTGAGCATTGGAGTACAGGTTAAAAGAAATATCTTTCTAGAGGAGAAGGGCAGGAAGGGTGGAAACAATGACAGTCTTGCAAAAAAGGAGTGAATACTAGGAAACAGACTCGATATAACTTGGCAGTTTTCAGGGATGTGCTGCTACTTGTGCGTGAAGAATAAACATTCTGCTTTTTCTGCTGACTGTAGCCAAAGTTTGTGGCCAGCCAAAAGGCAGGGGAAGCTCTGAGGAAGTGTGTGCATGTAACAGGGATGTTTCAGATGTTGGCTGCAGGTGCTCTGTCCAAGCATTTCACTCCTTATTTCAAAGAAGGTTTGAGTCTGGAAATGTGCTGTAAGATTAGAAACACTGCTTAAGTTCTACCCAGCTGGCTTGGAGAAGCTTCTGGACACTGATATGTGAGGCAGGTTCAACAGACTGGGATTGGGCCTTGAATAGTAAAATAGCCTCTTTTTCTTCTGTGGAATCAGATCACAGATGTGGATGTTAACAAAGGATTATGGAGCTGTAGCTCAGTTCTGGTGAACAGAAAGGGTGATTAGTTACAGAGACTTGTGAGCTTACTTGCCAGCAGGAGAGGCGCATGGACCTGCCGGGGCCGGGTGTTGGAATGTCACCCATGTTTCACTGGGCAAATGACAGCAATACTGGTTTTCCAGTCTGCGGTATGAAGCTGTTTTCTTACTGCAGGGATTGAAAGGCATATCCAGATGTAAAATGTATTGAAACAGAAAGTGCCATCTCAGTGCAAAGTGGTTTTATCTACTGCTGCACACCCAAAGGATTTACTTTTGAGGTGGAGACACATTTCTTAATGCCTGTGATGTGTATGGAAGCAACAAAGCCTTGGGTTAGTGGTGTTGGAACCTTGTTCTTATTGAGGTCAGTGGCAATTCCGTCTCTGATTTCAGCAGGAAGAGGATCAGGCTGCTTTATCAGGAGGCATTAGGTAAGCACAAGAGTTTCCAAGACTAAAGATCTGGGATTTTTAGAAGGCTGAATTATGCTATGCCAGTCCTCACCCTGGTAGTCCAATGGTACAGTATAGACACTTCATGTCAACCAGTTATTCAGGGGTTTATTAACTTGATATTTTGAGGAAACTGCTGTCTTCATTACTCTCTGCAAACAAAACAAGCAGGGTGAAGAATGTTTGAATAGTCTGGGCATTTTGGCAGAAAGTGAACATAAGATAAAATATGTTAATTGGACAGAGGACAGTAATTCAAAAGGATGTGTGCCATTAAAATGGATCACATGATCCATGAAAGAATTTACAAACAGTACACTACTATAGTGGAAACTGAAAAGTGACAGTAGATGGGAAGAAACTAAGAGAAAGAAACAAATAGCAAAAACTTACCAAAAACAAACAAAAAAGACGTTGTGGAGATTTACTTCAATATTAATTTAATTGAAAATGTATTGATGCTTGGGAGATACCTCTGACAGATATAAACTTAAACAAGAATCATGGCTTTTGCTCTGAAGAATTTCAGAGTGTACAGATCTGCTAACAGTTTGTATATCAAAGCAGTCACCAAATGGGCTGGAGAGGCAAAGCAACAAATCATTTCCAGAAACTGCCATTATCAGGGTTTAAAAGTAATGCTAATCTCATTGTTACTACAGAAGTGAATATTAATGTCTGTATTTTAAATAAAATGTGATTTTGATTTTGACATGGAGCTTATGACTCCTCGGAATTGGTCTTGGAAAACTGTGCTGTAGCTGTGTCAGCTGGAGTCTTTTGACATAAAAATGACAGATATCTGGAAAGTTTTCTAAACTACATGTACCGTCTTGTTAAATCAAAGTGCAGTGTTTCATCTGACCATTGAAGATCTGTACAGTAAGCAGAGCTAACAGACAGGTGCACAGGTGACTTTCTGATTAAAAACCAGACTATCCCTCTATTTCTGGTGTTTTTCTAAAGGATTTGTGCTTCCAGATGATTTTATGCCTTTGCATTCATTTCTTATTTTGGAAAGGAAGATCTTTTAATAATGTTTAGCATCAGCCTCTTCCACCTGTGCAATTTGCTGCTCTGGTAAAAGTGCTGTTTCCCTGCAGAACCTTATAACGTGCTATATGAAATGTCAGGAATGATAAAGGAAAACAAAGAACCTCTGAAGGAAAATGTGCTGCCATGAATATCTGAAATCTACTGAACCATTGCTCTATTTTACTTAAATTTCAATAAACACTTTTCTTTAGAGCTTGTGTTTCAGTAGGCCTGGAGATGTGTTTTCTATGTAAATAGCAGTGTTTGCCTTTTCTTTAAAAACTGTATTCCACTGCAGTGGTAAATCCTACAAGCAAGCTAAAACATGGTTTAGGCCATGAGATATGGAATAAAATCTCTGAAACCTCTCTCTGTGCTTGTTGGATTGCTGGTTATAGTCTTAGAGCAAGAATGCCTTGTGAACCAATTTTCACAACGTTTTTATGTATGCTCAAGTTTCAAAAATAAGAGAAAGGGAGGAGGTAAAAACCCCAAAAGGGTGCTAATAAGCTCATTTTGCCTCTTCCTTGTTTATGTCTTGCCCCAGATTTTATAGCTTCGCTCTTAACAGAGATGGGATGGCAGAGGATTTATTTCTGAGTGCTTATCACTCCTTAGTAAAAAGCATTTATGTTTTTTCCATAAGAATGCTTTCTATTCACATCTTCCTCGATAGCATTTTTATCCACTTACTGTACCCTGAGGCATCACTTAGAGCACTGCTCAGAGGTTGGCAAGGGTTAGTGTAACCATTAGTGCATTAAAGTTGGTTCCTGGAGGTGTTAATGCTTTGCTGGCGCTTGTTTCAGAGCTGCTGCATCGTGTATCAAAGGACTTCCTCTCCTAAAGGCAAGGCCAGTGCTGTCCTTGTCTGAAGTCTTCCTCAGTAACTCTATTAACTCTGCTAGTCAACACTTTGTTTCCCAAGAAATCAGGCTTAGAGCTTTGAAAGTTTGAAGATGTGTCTGTAACTGTTTTTGTAAGTGTTTGCTGATATAACTGATTTGCCTTGGTGGTTGTTTCAACGTGTTTCTGTGCATCTCTGGAGGGCCAATTTAGGAACCAAGTGGGAATCAGGTAAAAAGGGTAGGTTGTAACAGGCCCAGTTTGTGACTTCATCCTTTGAAGAAATCTCTCTTGAATACTATTTTCAGAATGAAAGGCAGAGCCTCCATTTCATTTTTATATTCTGCTTATGCTTTTGTACTACTCTCTTCCACATATCATCTGAGAGCTTTTGTGTAGTTTTTAGGCAAGACAACTGTTATCTGTCATGCAGAGCTTTCTCCCCTCCTTTCCAAAGAGGGAGATTGTAAGGGAGTTGTACAGTAACAATAGTGCTGCCTGTATTACATGGAGTGGTGTGGTGATTGTTTAGCTTTGCATGGACTAGAAAAACCGTTGAGAATGTACTGTCACAGGTGCAGAAGTTCCTACTGTGTTTTCTGGAGAGAAGTCCAGTAAATAATTGTGTGATTTCTATCAATAACACTGAATACTGAGTACTCTGACCTTGTCTTTCTGAAATGGAGGCCATATTCTGTTGGTCCTACACACTCTGCAAGGGCAGTCATGACCCCAGCTTGGTTCTGTAGTGCAGCTGGTTTTTGGGCTAGCACTAGGAGTCTACCACTAGCTGCCCATAATTGCACCAGAATTAAGAAGCTCCATAATTATAAGGAGTACAGGCATTCTTTTTTCTACCCTACCCTGCCAATTGCTTGCCATACAAGTCTTCCAATGGGGTGGGATTAGCAGATGGTTGTGGTTGCTCTGCCATCCTTCATAGAAGGTGACGTTCTGCATCTGGTGCCTCTTCCTGTGCCAACTCCAACTCCACAGCTCCACAACAAACTCCCCATCTTCCAAAAGTGCCCCATGGGTTAATTAGTTCATGTTTATAACATGCCATGATGTAGAAAGTGTTGTTGCTACTTAAAGCTCTTAAACTGCCTCCTGGTATAGAGATACAAGACTAATAGGTTTTAATTACAAAAAGTATGTATCCTGAGAACAACAATCCCATTGTTTTAATTCCACTGACTCTTTGTTTGTGGTTTTCTGTTGCCATCCAGCTGACTTTTAAGAACATATGATTTTAAATACTTCTTAAAATTTAGACTGAAAGTTGCCTGACATTAAAATACTTAGATTTATTCCGATTTTAATTACATATAGTGCTGCTCTGATTGCAAATATTTAGACTGAGGAAACCCATGCCAGTAAACTGAGTTTGTATTTGTGCTCAACTCTTCAGGAAATTCCTGGTCTGTCTCTGTTGCTTGGCTATAATTCATTTCATGGAGACAGCTTTTTGTTGTTTGGTTGGTTTTTTTTTTTTAGAGTAAATCTGGAAAGAAAATGCTGCTGACTTCCCAAATAATTATAAGAAAAAGAAAGTGGAACTCAGTTTGTATGTAAGGTGTATTATTTCTCATTCATTGTGTTGCTTTGTGTCAGAAGCCTTGGAAAGGTTAGAAGTAGGTTTTGCTGTGGGCAGATGGTATGACTGGTAATGAACATGGATTGCTGTGGAGTGATTGATAGTCTGTCTGGTTTAAAGTGATGCATTCCCCTGTCTGTCAGTCACATGCAACACTGTAAGATGATGAAAGCAAGAGTTTCTTTTTCCTTCTTCCTCCAATGAGGAGCCATCTCCTTGACTATGAGTCTCAATGAGCTCGACGAGTCCAGACCACATGCACATCTTTGCCTGCAAAGATGGACATGGCAATATTGTGGAAACACTGTTTTAAACAAAAAAAATCGTTGTGTTATTTAATTTCTTCTGGATTAACTTATGAAAATGTGAACTTAACTTTCTCAAATGGTTTGGTTCTAGGAAGACCCAGTAGTTCTGGCTTCTGCTTAGGGCACCAGGGTTAGCCTGAGTTAGTGAATATTATAAAACAAAGTTCCCATCAACAATCTAAAGTGAAGCATGTTTTAAGAAGCATATCTGCAGTCAATAATCCAGAAGGGTAAAGAGTCTTATGGAGAACTTTGTTGAAAGCCTATTCTATATTAAATATGAAATTCTTGTACATATGTATAAACAGCATAATTCCTGGGCTCTGGAGGTCTGATACAGGGCTTTGCAGGGACACTCAGCTACCAGGGTTTGTATGTTTGCACATAGTTTGTAAACAGCATGATTTGGAACCCAGTCATGTCCTGTGGTTTCCTCATATCCTTCATGTTGGATGAAAAATAAGCTGTCATTCATGGCATTGTGGAAACTGAACTACTTGAAAAGACAGTCATTGGATGTGGTAAATTTTCTGTTGTTTATAGCCCTTAAATCAAGGGTTGTTGCATATCTAAAAGTGACTGTGATCGATGTGGTAATCAGTGGTTGAAATTTGAGGGGACATTTAAGGAGATCAGGCTAAATTATCACAATGTTCCTTCAAGAGTAAAAGCTACAAAAGCAACACTGAGCATATGCATAATCAGAATTTTAAGTATCACATTTATGTTGAAATGAATATCTGCTGTTCTAAAGCACTGTGGCGAGGGGGGAGCAGTGGGCCTTCACTTTAACCCTCCCTCCCCCAAAGCCAGTATGAATACTAAGTTATTTTAAAGTGCCATGCAAATAGGAAGGAAGAAAAGAACATTTCTCCTTTATCCATAATATAATGCTGTTGTGTTTAATTTCAGGTCAATGTTTTTCAATAATAATAACAACAACAACAATAATAAATCTTGCATTTTGATAAAGTGTGTTTAGGAATAGCCACTGGTACTGGGATACAGATAAACCCTGTTCATGTTAATAGTATGCACCCATCCCATCAAGGAAATGGAGAGGTCTTGCCAACATAGATTAGATGGTGATGGATATTAGACAGTAAGTGAGAATAGATTAATCTATATAGATGTGAAGTATTTAGTAGTATTCTTCAGCTCCAGATAATGAAATGCCATCATGGCACAGTTAAATTTCTGTTTATTGACAGGCATCTGATGCAGTAAAGAGCCTGCCAGGAGCATGTCTATGCTTTGAATTGATTTTATATCTTGATAACTCTCCATAGTTGTGTGAAACATGCCCAAGTGCTGGAATGGAATTCAGTAGTTATGTCTCTAGCAATAATTTATCTGTTACCGTGCTTCTGATTATTCTTTTTCTCCCTCCCCTTCCCCCTTGCAAATAATAGCAGAAGGAAGACCTCTGCTTTGCCCCTCTGATGACAAGGTAGTTCACGTCAGAGTTTTGAGATGACAATTTGCTGAATATTTATTTTATACTGTCAATACTTTGTTAATATTTCCATGATGCCTGAAGTTTTGATATCTGCCTAAGTGCAATAGCAGCTGGTTGAGAAGAATAATTTTTGGACTCAAAGCGTAACTTTGTGTTGTTGCCCCTCAGGATTCGGCAGTGGGTGCTGGGTGATGTTCAGGTGGGATGGCAGGGGGAGCCGGGGCCAGGGCTGGCTTCCCAAGGGTGAAAAGGGGACATAATCTCTGTGAAGATGAACCACATGGCTGCTTATCTCAGATATCCATTTACTTGACTGCTTCCCTTACTGTTTTGCTATGGCCATTCTCATGTACGTTTTCGCTAATCCTGTGACATTACTGGCTGGTAGCTCTGTGGTTTCTCTCACTGTTAATGTGACACTGGAATGCACTGCCCTTCCTCCTCAGTCGCTCTCAGTCATGTGTTAAGAGTGTGAGTGTGCAGCATTGCCACTTCTAATTAGCAGGATTTCTCACTATATCTCCCGTGTTCTCAAGTACACAAAGATATTCCAGGCTGTATTTGTACTGTGATACCAGTGTTGTGCCATACCTTTTATTCATGGAGTCAGGGCCTGCCTAATTTCCCATTCTCTGGGCTGAGAAGTTGGCATGCCAGTCATTTGCCAAAATCTCTAAAAACCTGAGTTTGCAAAGGGAATTTTTGAATTAAACAGTTTCATGTGTTGAATTATACCAGAGAATTGCAATGAGGTGACTTGTTCAAATTACATTCAGGTGGTATCAGTTTAAAGAACAAAGACTTTAACAGTGTCTGGAATGGGTTGGAATACCCCTAGTGCCTGTCTGAGCTAGTGCTGAGATGTGGCCAGAGCAGAGATTTACTGGCAGCACATTTTGCTGCTATGAAGATGATATTTGCTCTTCAGACTGGCAGGAATTGCTGTGGTGGACTTACCTCCTACACTGAGGAAATGCCTTGAACTTGCTCAGTCCCTCCCCACCCTGTCCTGGTTGAAGGCTCTGCAGCTTTGGATGAGTTTCCTCCTTTGGCTTGAGGGGATGGTCGCTAAAATGCAGAGCCTCAGGGACATGGACGGGAGAGAAGAGGGACAGACAAACTCAGGGAAAAAGCTTCCCCTAAATGACTACCAAATGTATATATAGCAGAGTGTATATGAGAGTTGTGCAACATGGTACAACAGTTCTCCCTCTCTTTAAAGAAATGCTTCTGTAAATGAATTTCTACACTTACTCCCAGCCCAATATGCCTTACTTCTGATGTTTAAATATCCTTTATATTTTTGAATCGCTTGGTATTCCCCCAATATAACTGGCACTAAGAGAACAAAACCCTCCAAGCCTCCTGCTTGGCAGTCTTTTGCCGTGCATCGAGCACTCGGAGGGGTGCAACTATTCCTGTACTGCCCTTGGTGCCCGGGCTGGTTCTGGGGCCGCGGTTTGGTGATGGGGAGGCGCAGGGAGAGGGTTTGGGCACGGCGCAGTGAGCTCCTGCCGCCCGCAGGTGGCGCTGCCGGCCCGGGCACGGCTCCGGCACTGGGAAAATGCACCGGGATGGGGGAATTCCGAAAAAACTCCTCAAATGTTTGCCTGTGACAGCCTGTGCGCTGACTCTGGGGCTGAAATCAAACTAGAAGCAATGCTGTGTCAACTGCAATAACTCTCCCTCGGTTTGCTTTAAAGCCATCAATTATTGTAACGCCGCTTCTTGGCTCTGCAGGGGATTTTCTCTCCTTGACCTTCAGGGACACCTCTAGTTTACATCCACATTTCCTAAATGCCCTTCTGAATAAGCTGCCTACCTTGGGATTGTGTGTGGGGGTCTAGCAAGGATGCAGCCTAGTTCCAAACTTAAGGAGAAAGTAGGATTGTGTAAGTCTGATGAACTTTGTGTCATTTCCACCCTATTTTTTGTAGAGACTCCTTTGGCCTATCCTCAGTGTGCCATGTGGTGTCTGCAACATTTCAGCTCATGACACAGTTATTCAGGTCATATTGCCATATTTAAGTATAATTCTTAAGAATGCTAATGCTGGCAAGCAAGGAGGTATGTCTTATGTGGAGATACAGGTATTAAATCAGTGGTTTTGTTTCTAGGAGCTTTCTCTGCAGCAGTTAATTTTATTTGTGTATATTCTCAACAAGAAAATGGAATGGAAATTCTGAATAGTTTGCTAATCATAACATTCCAGATATACCTGAAAACAACAGTGCATTTCCCATTGGTCCATTTTGGGTGATTTTTCACTTTTGAAAACTAGAAGGAATTCCCACAAAGAGTGTGAAACCCAAGAGGTCTTATTTTCTCATAGAATTTTGATTAGGAAATGTTGGAAGGTGGATTCTCCTGTGGGGCTGTATTGTGCTGATGAAGGCATATGGAGCTGTGAGTCTGGATTCTTTTACAGTTTTGAGAGATCTTTGCACTTACATTACGAAATGCAGTTAGGATTCATGGTACATTTGCAGACAAAAGCATCATCTCTAATTTTTTAATAGAGAAACGAGGGCCAGTTCAACATATGAAAAAAAGTTAATTTCAAAAATGAGCAACTAAATGGATGTTGTAATGTGTGTTTTTAAGCCCTTCAGGTTCCACAGAGCATAACCTTTGCCAGCAGTGTTTAAAATACTAATGAGGAGGAATGAAATATTCTGGAGATGAGGGAGGTGAATTAGGCTTGATGTTTACCTATAAAGTTAAAAAATGCGGGAAAGGATGTATTCCCTTGACTCTAGACCACTTCAACTTCATAAAAGAAAAATTACCCATAAATGAAGGACTACATATGTGTAATAACCTATGAATAGACACAATTTCCTCACGAATACTTAAAGCTGCCAGTGTGCTGTAGAAGCAGAGTATATGTTACCAATATTTATTATGACGTTAGTGTTAATTTTCAGAGACCACATTCAGTTCTGTGTGGCCATAATTTATGGAGCAGAACTTTTCAAGCACTAGAATTATTTAAAAAAAATATTTTCATTTTTCACACTCAGATGCCCTGTGAGGTTTCAGAATTCACACAATTTTCAATTTTAGCAGTACTCTTTCCTGTGTTTTCAGATACTTTTCACATTTGTGAATCTGGTTATGGGATTTTCCCCTGATTGAATCCAGGCTTAAATGCTGGAGTCATGCATTCTGTGCATTAGTGCAAGTCAGTTCTCTGTACTCACTTAGTGGGTGCAAATAGTTTTTATTGAGCACTGTCTGTCTCTCCAGTGTATTTTGTCACAGTTGTGCCGAGCATGCTGGGACATTTGTATTTTGAAGCTTTCTAAGCAGATCACAGGAGAAGAACTCTCCACTGGGAAAGATAATTGGGCAGTACCAGTCAGCAGTCATGCTCAGTTGGTGTTCCAGGTGCTTTTCTGGTAGTAGTTGGAATTTGTTATATGATTTTTTTGGTTGCCCATTGTGTGGTTCCCTCTCATCACTGTAGCTCTGCATTATAAGCAATCTCTATTTAATAGCTTTCTGGATCTGTTGGTGAAGGTGTCTTTCAATAATTTAATGTGAGGATTTGCTAATGCAGTGGAGAAATCAATGGTATTTATTGTCCTGAAGGTAACTTGACTCAAATACATGTAGATGAAACTTCTTTCTTCTGAATTTGAAACCAAAATTAGAAGTGAAGCCTACAAATGAGGATTTTTGAAGTGTCTTTGGCAACATGTGAAACAACAGAAAAAGGATTTCCAGTGTAAGTCCTCCTACTTCATATTTTTGAGCTGTTGAACAGTAGAATTGTCGGTGGCCTTGAAAAGTACATTTTCTTAATGAAAAACCATGAAAATGCAAGAATTTAATGAGCCTTGCCAAGTCTTCAACTAGTGAGAAATCACAGTCGCTCCTTAATGGGCTGGGTTCAAGAGTTAGTGCATTGACCTGAGAGAAAGCAGAACACTTGTCTTCCTTTTGCATTCAGGACTTGCCTCTCAATGAATTGCTTTGCCTTGGTTTGCCCTAGTCACCAGTCTGCTGCTGTCCTGGGCCAGTGAACTCTGCTAAGTCAGAACAAAGGGGAGAGGCCGTGGCCAGAATTGCCTGTTATAAGTGCAACCACAGAATTGACTTCTCCACGGCTTAACTAACTGAATGATGTGATGCTGGATGGGAGACCTGTGGTTGAATGTCCTAATTCCCTGGCCAGTGGTGATTAGAAGCTTTATGCAGTGGAGGTGCTGGATCTCCATCATTGTCTGGCACCCAACTGCAGAGTGTGAAGCTGCTTTCAAGTTTCAGCCCTCTTGGCAGCAGTATTATGCTGTAATAGGCATAGGGAAGGCAGAATAAAGCTATGAAGTAGTCCAAGGTTGAAGCTGTGGTAAGAGCCCACTTGGATAGCTTATAACTTATTATTGTGAATTCCTGTCTTTTAGAAAGGGGAGACCACCTCCAAATAATTCCAGGGACAGACTGCCAAGCTCCAGGGTAATCTAAATTAAAACAATTATCCTCTTACAATTTTAGTTTATTTTGGCAATGCTAGCAAATTCTTTACAGCAAAGCAAGCTATTCTGAGAAGCCTCGGAGGAAAGCACTGGGCAGTAACAGACAGCTGAAAGCTCAGCTGGTTCTGTTTTGTCACCCTCATTGTGCAGAGCATCTGCAGCAGTGTTAGCAAAGGAAATGCAGACCTGTAGTGACATGAGACCTTTCATTCTTGTGTCCCTTTTTCAGACCAGTTTGTTGGTTGTCTGGTAGAGTTGGAGCATGTGCATGGTGAATCTGGCTGAAGCTGAACTTTAGGAATGTACTAGGAGTTTGGGGTTTTGCAGAATGAGGTGAAAGAACAATGCAGTGATGGTATAGGCAGGCAGTGTGGATACAGCTCTCCCAGCCTTGATTAGGCAGACCAACCTGGTAGTTATGCCTGACTGTACTGTTTTTCTGACAGTCTCAGAATTGTCGGGTTTGGTGTTGTTTTGGGGGGGTTGTTCTGGTTTTATGTTTTTGTTCTTACTATAGTTCCTAACCTGGAAATACCTTAATGCTTCTGAGTGTTTTATATAACCAGTCTGTAAAGTCAGTTTCCCCTTGCACATATAAATATCTGCATTTGCAGTGATTCCACAGAGCCCAATGCCTGCTCATTTGCTGGCTTCAGCTCAAGAGCACAAGAATGTTCATTCACCTAGTTTTTGCTGCTAAAAACATGCATGTCTGAGTTCATAAATAGAAATAATTTGTCCAAAATGGGCCCAGAGGACCTACTTCCTCCTGATTTAAAGAACAGCACAGTTACAGTCAATTCCTTAAATTTATGGTTAACTGCTGCTTTGTAAAATCATGACAGAGTAGCAGGAAGAAAATGTATTTTTAACAAATACAGAGTGTTAGTGAGACACAAACTGTTAAGCATGATTCACAGTTCAGGCTGCTCTGTCTATTAAGTCTTTAAACTATGGCATTTCATTATAGCCTTCGCTGCTTTTGATGTATTGTGACAGAGGGGTTACTAAACCACTGCCCTTTGCTCTGCTGGACTGAAGCTGCCCTGCTGGGTGCCTACTGACTGTCTTGCCTAAAATGGGTAGAAAACTTCCTTCAGCTTAAGGAGCAAGTGTTGCTGAGCTCTCTCCATGTTGCAGCAAGCCCCCATGTAGCATGTGTGCAACTCTACCTGACACCAAATAGTCCTAAGTGAACCTGGCTTCAATTTAATGGAACTCTAGAAGTAGAACAAGTTAAGGGTTTGATAGAGTTTTGTCCTATGTTTTATATGGCTTTGAGATAAACACTTATGCTTTTGGCCTTTGTTTCTTCCTCTATAAAGTCCTTGCCTTTGTTCTAAAAATGTCTTGAGAAAAACATGTTGAGTACAGGAAAGGTAAGGGCATTGGCCTCACTGACAAGGACACAGTCTCGAAGTGCCCAAGGAAGGTGAAAAGAGAGGCCTGGGGTGGATAATCCTGTTTAGCCAAGAGTCTAGGGATCATGAAGGAAGTCCACAGTGTTGGGACAGATCCAAAGTCAAACAGGGAAGCAAACCAGGGGGACAGATTGGCATGGGACATGGCCAGGTACAGGCAGAGCTGCAGTGCTGCTCCGGCAAGGACTTCCCATCACATGGTTAACTTATTACAAACAGGAAAGAGGGGCAGGTTTCAGAAGTGGCTGTCAGTAAGTGGAATTAGACCCAAAGGCTTTTTCAGGACACATTTTGTGACTTGATGTTTCACGGTCAGATGTGAAAGGCTAATGAGAAGGGTCAGTGTACTCCTCCAGCTTGTCTGACATACGTAGGTGATAACCTGGCAAATGTTATGGTTGATGAACAGAAACAGATGTATTTACAAATGACCTGTGTTAATCTCAGAGCTGCCACTCTGAAACTGAACCCAAAGAAATGTGTGTTGGTTAAGGATAGAAAATTTATTTTTGGTTTTCTGCCAGTGATTTAGTCATTGGAGAATGGGTTTACATAAGCAAGAACAAAAGGAGATGCTGCACAGAAGTCCTTAAACCCACCAGATGTGCAGAGTCTTGTAGGATTATGGTATTATTACAGAACGTAAGATGGTAGATTTGCCAATGTTGCAGAACATGCGTAAGTGGTAGAGGAAAAGGAAACTATTTCAGTCATCAGTAGAAATGTGATTTAGCAAGTTCAGAGCTGAAACGCCCATTGCAAATGTTCCTTTTGTATATCTATGTTTCAAAACCCCTCCATATTAAATACAGATGCTAGAGCAGGCACTTTGGGGCAGTATTGACACAAGAACATAAAAATCTGCAGGGGACAGTTATTGAGGATTCTTAAAACAGAGTTTAAATTATTGTAAGACTCAAAAGGAATGCCTGGCAGTCGATAGAACTAGAGAATATTTTCAACACTAGTGCAGGAAGATGTTTATGGTCAGGACAGACCAGACATCCCTGAAATGTCTCAATAGATCCTGCAATCCTGAGAAGGTTGCCAGGTGTTTGTGAAAACTGCAACACTAACATTTTGCAATTACAGCTATTTTGTTTTGTGCTTTATTTTGTTGGCTCTGGTGCAGGATTAATTGGGAAGGTAATTAATGATTTCTGAAAAGAACGAGTATTCTAAGACAGAGATAAGCAGTCTTTTCTTTTGGCATAAGTAAAAAGAGTCCTGTTCCATCCAAGTGAGGATTGTCTGTAGTAATCAACAGCTTCCCAAAGGGGAGTCATATCCAGATAGGGTGCAATGGAAAGATTATTTGGCAAATGCAGCCACTTCAGAAGTGGTGTCTTTTCAAAATATCAAAGTAAAAAACTCTGCTTTGAACAGAGAAACCACTGTGTGTAAACATGAAGTTGTAGAGGACAGGAGAAGAAACAAATGGATCATTAGCTCAGGTATGAGTTGGTTGCTAGACAGTTCTGTGAGTCATGGACCCAATGTGACAGATGTCTTGAGAAGGACCTGGGCTGGCCACTTGCATGATGCAGCCCAGACAGGCTCATGAAGTGTTTCATGTGCACGGAGCTGGATAAGATCCTTGGCTGGATGGTGTCTGGTCTCATGGGCAGGATGAAGGGTGTACATCTCTGTTTCTCAAGTTTACATCCCTATAGGATCTATTTACCTCCATGTCTGTGCTGTCTCTTCCTGCCTGGGTTGTGGTGAGGTAACCTGCTGGTAATGAGAGAGTGTGGATAACAGACAGGCATGGGAACTGTTCCGAGAAGGCAGTGGCTTTGCAGTGACGTGGGACCAGGTCATTTCTTTAATGTAAAGTGCTGCAGTTGCATCTTAGAACTAACAGAGGAAACAGTCTGGGTTTCTAAATAAACCCAGGATGCAGCTTTATGCCGGGGTAATGTTCTTCCCTTTAACAGGTATTTCACTGTAACATGTGACTAAATTTCTAATTTCAAATGATACAAGGAAGCCTGAGGAACACATAAGAAGTGTTGACAGTGTAATTTGATTTTATTTGTATTGTTGGCACTTCATGTGTGGGACATTCTTCTCTGGTTTATTTTTTAAATGAGAAACATTCCATCAGATTGTGAAAAGAACATTTTTTGTTGCCCAATGCATAAGCAAAAAACCTAATTGAACAATCCCCCAATATTATGAAGAACAGAAAAATTAAACAAGTTAAACAGTAATACTTGACTTTTATGTATAATGCATTGTCTTCAAAAATCTGAGTCGTTTCCATCCATATAAACAAGTTATATAGTAGTAACAAAGTGCATAAAGCAAATTGCTAAATTTAACTAAGGTATTAAAATAAAAAAGTACTTTAAAACAATACTTTAACACAGTTTCTTGCCATGATTCCATCATGCATCAATACAAAGCAGATCCTGAGGCAACCTGTGCCTTTGACAGTCTTTCTGTATTATGTAAAGAAATGGAAGTAATGATCAAACTCGCAAGAGGGTGAAAAACATCAAGACAAACCATCTATTTATAACAGAGTTGTATTTAAAAAAAATAAAAATCAAAGTGCACTGCTGGTACATCTCATTGGAGCCTATCTGGTATGTGTACAACAGAGGGGCTGATCCAGTCTCCAAAGGTTTCAATGCTTCGTTTAAGCACCAAGGGAATAAAGAACGATGGCTGTTCTGTTACTAGCACTACTATGACTAGCATGACACAACTTGTACCAGAATATATACGTAAACATCTTTTGTATACTGAGGAGGCAAACGCTCTTAAATTATCTGATGTGTACAGTACTGGTACTTAATGATTTGGTGCCAGTACCAGACTGGTCCAGTAATTAGCATTCAGATCTATTTCTAATTACAGATAAGGCATATAACAAAAAAGTAAATATTTGGTTATTAATATCTCAGATGCCTCAGCAACCCAACCAGTCAGAACTTATCTTGCCAATTTTAACAATCTTCAAACTCTTGTCTTCCATTTGTAGATAGTACTGATCTTTGAAAAAGTAGGTGTATCCTGTGAAGATAAATAAAAAAGCTTGCTCAGGTTATGGAGCACATAATTCTTGATGAAAGCTTTTTTGTCTCTGTGATTTCATAAGTCTTAATGAACTGGAAGACTTACTTCTATTTGTGTAATTAAAAAAAAATAATCTACTTTAAAATTCTCATCTTGGAGAAGAGAGGTCTCCTTAAATGGAACCTTAGTCAAGTTACTATTTTTTGAGCCAAAATTTTCTGGGTAGAAATATTTGCTGGCAAAATAGATGTTGAAAATATGATTGAGTCAGGACTCATGTGATACCAGTGGTGCTTTCAGACATTTATGCATATCTGTGCAAAATATAAGACCTCCTAAAACCATGGGCCAGGCTTTCAGCTGCAGTTGATAGGAAATTAAAAGGATTACAAAATAAACCCCTTGTGGTCAGGGACATTATCATACTCGAGTTCTGGCTGTGCTCGAGCAGGATGGGGCTGAAATGGTGCTGTGACTTTGTGCAGGTATGGAGGAACCTGTGGAGCTACCAAGGAATTGGGAAATTTCCAAGATGGGGACTGGCTTGGTTGTGCTTTCTGGTGTTAGGACATCCTATGCATCAGGCATTGGGTGGCTCAGTTTGGCTCCTACTCATGGAGACTTCAGTAAGTTTCACAGCAGACAGCCAGGAGAGCTTGTTAGTGAATTAAATCCGAATAACAACTTACCACTGTCACCAAGACCCAGCACAGCATCGAGGTTATCTGGAACACCATTCCATGAGTCTGCAATGAATTTAGGGGATGCAAGCTCCATTTTCTTCTTTTCTTCATTGTACCTGAAGGAAATTATGTCTCTACATTACAAATCTGTTTAATGTTAAAATATAATTTTTTTAGGGAGTCCTCAGCAAATATGGCTCTATAAAACAATCAAACAGAAATATAATAACTGAGATTATAGCATCATTTCTATTTCATTATAATTATTTCTGAGTCCCTTAAAATCCTGTGAAATTTTGCATCTTTCCTTTGAAAATGCAGTTCTTGCTGAATGGAAAATACACTTTCTAAGGAAAATTCTTTTCAAAAATGTAATTTGAAAATTCCAAACCTAATTCTAGGAAAAGTAACTTTTTTCAGACAGCAGTCAGCATCTAAAGATAGAAGATTTTAATGTGAAATTACTGTTTTTTAAAATCTTCCTTGAAATATGCTGGTAGTCCATGCAATTGATAGATTGCTGTTAAATTATCAATTACCTTCCCTAACATTACATTAAAATCCCCTGTTATTTTCACATAGTGTCTCTCTCAGACACTCAGGCTTAATAGATAAATGCCGAGTTAAAAATGTATACTTTTCTTGGAGGGGATACACGCCCCCAAATCCACAATGGCTTTTCTATCTATGTTTTAAAGAAAAAAATCCCAGCTGCTTTAAATCCACCTAATTCTGTGCAAGTCAGACATCATTTGCAATGTAAGTGGGTCTGTCTGTATCCACAGCCACAGATGATCAGTTGTCTCCTCTACTCTGTGTGCCCTCCACTTTGGGCAAAGCCAGTTCTGCACTCTCCTTAAAAAGTAATCCAGGATTTCCCTTTTCAAATGCAGGGCATAAATATCCCAGGGACACAAGGTCCTTGGCAGTGAAGGTGGAAGGAGCAGGACTGTCTCCTGGTTTCCCCATAGTGCTGGTTCTTAGATGGAGGTCAGTGCTAAGCAGCAGTAGAGTTGTCTTGAGAAGCAGTGACATGGCATGTAGTTTGGACCAGGCTTCCAGTGCATGAGGCCTCAATCACCCCAGCAACACCTTCAGGAACACTGGACTTCAGAGAGCTCATCTTTGACTGGTACTGGAGGGAGGGAAGCATTTATGTTCCCGATTTCTATTTATCCGTGCCTGTAGATAACTCAGGGTACCTTTCCCTCATTGCTGTATGGAACTGTTTAGGTTATATCCAAAGTTACACCAGTACAGCTGAGAAGTAGATGGCCAAAATCAATTAAAATGATTAATATACATTCCTTTCTATTTTATTCGTCGGATATTTAAAGAAAATCTACTACCTTGCTGGGTAGCTTTAAAACTTCAGCTGTGGAAACTGAGCCAGCTCCTCTTCCCTTCCCTCACAAAACTTTGCTATGCTTAACAGTCTTGTTATAATAACGCTAAAATAGCTTGTGGCTGGAATGAGGGAGAGAGAAGGCTTCCAAAAAATCCATTTAAAGTAAGTGTGATAATGGCGCAGGAAGGACTATGGTATGTAACTATTTTGATTCCATGTGACAGAGTCCTTGTATAAAATGTAACAGCTCCATACTTAAGGGTTATAGTGTCTGTTAAACAGACATGCATTTTTTCCTGAAATATTTGTCAACTGCTTGCTTTCTTCTTTACACAGATAGAGATCACTTAAGCTTATTTTGATTCCTTAACAATAAATTATGCATTCTGCAGTGACTGCAATTGATAAGGTACTATGATAGAAATACTGTCTGTGATTAGAGTGAGGAATTACTTGGAGGCCTTGCAGTACAGTTAATCAAAACAATAGTTGGGACAGAGGAGACCAGCAGCTTTGTTAACTCATAGTCTGTAGGTTTTAGCAGGAGTCTGAAGGGTTGCAAATGGCTGTATTAGAACTATTTGCAATGATCTCTACAATATGGCAAGAAAAAATTAATAACATTCTTTAGCTTTTAAGTTCTTTTTTTTTTTTCCCTTTAGATAATGGAGAAGATTACTGTCCTCAAAGTAATTGAAAGTTATGATCAAGTGGCAATTGTGAAAGGGTATTTTATTTACTTACAGGAATCCACAGCCATTAGGATATAATAAAGACAGTCACTCAGTTTGATCATAACATGAAATTAATGTTCGCATAAAATGGACTCAGTTATACTGAGACTTCTTTTGATATTTTAGATAGAGCATCTTTCAGAAGAGTCTCTCATAGCTTGGAGAATCTTTTAGGTTTCTGGTGGTTGTTTCTGGTGTTCAGCTTTCTTCTCAATTGTCAGTTAATGAATAGGTCCACTTTCAGCCTGTTGTGTAATGTCTGCATTCCTGAAGTAAAGTCCTGTTCCTGGAACAGGCCTCTGACAGTGACCGCAGGGTTTAGTGTCCCTGTTTTGTTCTTGTGCCATTTTGATAGTCAGCACAGAGGTAACTCACAAAGTTCCTCAAAGCAGCAAAGTGCCTCTGCTTTTTAAGATGTTCTTTTGTGCCAGATTTTCCTGCCAGTTATGATAATGAGATTCTATTAAATACAATTATGCAATTAGTAAACTCTTCACGTGTAATGTGGGATATTTATTTCTACCACAGCAATAGCCTTGAGACATTTTAAGGACATTCTTTCTTAATCTAAGAAGATAACATAAGAGCGTGGTAGCAGGTCACCTGAGTTTCACTGGAAACATGAAAAGGATTGAGAGACTGTCAAGATGAATTTAAACTAAGATTTTTCTCAAAGTACTAACTGATACACTTGTGGTTTGTTCAGTTTCCCCCAGTGCCAAATATATTAGTAGAGCAAAGGTGTGAGTGACTGGTAGATCAGCTGCTGAAAGGATTTACAGTCAGCCCCAGCATGCTTTGCTAGTCACACTGCTGTTTCTTTTAAATACACTGCCTCCAAACCTGATGGCTTACCGAAAGAATTTCAAAGGCAATCCGGCCAGTCTTTGGATTCAAGTGATTGAAGATCAGTGCATTTTTAAGAAATTCCTTTTAGCTCTTCTGCCAGCATTTGTGAGCTGTCAGCAAGGACAGCCTGTCCCTTTTCAGAGCCTGAGACCAGTGTGGGGTGGTTGCTGGTACTGGGGGCAGAGGGACGGGTTGGTGGTGGTGAGCAGCCTGACAGACACTCCCAGATAACCCTCTTCCACTGCAGGCTGTTTTCTCAAACATGTGCTAGTTTCCTGATGTTGTACCAAAACTCTTTCCTGCTGTCAGCACTGTCCTGGCCGCCCTCATTTTGTATTCTCAGAGCATGACCCCTGTGTTTGGTCCCTGCCTGCTGGCCCTCAGTGTGCATTCAGCCCTACAGACACAACTCTGCTAGCAGCATCCCACCACCACTCACTGTCTTACTTCCAGTATCTGTCTCCAGCAAAGATGTATGTCCTCTTGTTTCTGCCCCAGTTAAAAGCTGCATCCACACGTGTCACATCAGGGGGCAGTCCCAGGCTGGTGAGTTTCTTTGGATAGCCCCTGTCCAAGTTGCTGGCTGAATAAACCCAGTACTCATTTCCTAAGTAGGGGAGAAAGCAAAGCAACCAAACACTGTTAATTAATCAGTAACAGAGGTGTATTTCTTTTTTTTAATTTTGTTATGTGACTTTTTTTTGCACTAACTGTACTACTAGTCTTTCTAGTACTTTACCATCTGTGAAGCAGCAGACTGTGATTACAATTGGTTTTGCTACTAACGTGTTACTTGCCTCTCAGAAAAAGATATCACCTCCGCCTGCTCTTGTTTCCTCTCTTAGCTGACTCATCTTCGAGGCGGGCACTGTCTTGGTACATTGGGGTTATGCTAAAACAAATAGTTTTTATTGGCAACTTTTTATATGATGAAGATGATGTGAAACCAGGCAGGGGCACCTGAATTTCAAACACAGCAGTTCGTGTTCACCCTGTTTGTTTTGCTGAGCAATTTTATTGAGTGATTAACAGGAAGTTTTTGCTCAGAGTTCCTGTTGTCCTTTGTCATGCAACATTTTCTGAGGGCTCTCCAAATATGTACTGATGGAAGATGTAGTAGTGTTCTGTGTTCTTTACATGGAATTGCAATTTACTTAGTAAATACCCTCACTGGATTCTCTGAAAACCACAGAAAGATCTATTCATGAAAGGACATTTCTTTGGTTGTGTGCTGGTGTGAAATTAAGTAAAATACTAATGTGAGAAAAGTGTTTAGAGTAGCATTTGAGAGCCTCAGAAATGGTTATTTCACCATTCAGGAACAAGTGTCTCACTAGTAAGTATTTTAAGATAGCTGCATTATTTTCAAACCAATCGTTGTGGGTTTTTTCATCGTTATTTGTTTATTTATTAAAAAGCGGTTTAGTTATGTTTTCCAGGAACTTATAAAGAAAGAAGAGGTTTAGATGTAATAAGATTATATATAGTATATGCAATATTTAAGTGTTTTGGCTTGCCTGAACTAAAACTTTTTTAAGCTTTTTTTTTTTTCTTTCCTCCTCCATGTAAACTAAAGCAAATGGCCTCTGAGACATGTGGAATAGATTATCATTACTTTTTTCCCTCCTGTACAGAAAATGTACAGCAACTTCAGCCATATGGTTTTTACATGACTGGAGATGTTTAGTCATGTTTTTAGTAGATACTGGAACTAGTTTTTGCTGGCTCAGTTTTTCATGTTGAAAACAGGCTTACAGCTCTGCAGTTTGGCCACTGCAGCTGAACCGTGTGTGACACACACCAGAGCTGTGCTTCCTCTTCTCCTCCCCATGGAGGCAGCTCACACGGCCACCTGTATCCTCGGCCTGATGAGCCACTAAGGAAGATGCTTGGAAGCCAGACTGGAAGTCAGTCTTTGGCAAAAGAGGAGGAGACAAGGAAAGACATGAGGAGAAATAAAAAAGATAGTCTTCTCAAGCAGTATGTGTAGAGACAGTAGCTTAAAATGGAAGGAAACCGCAGAAAAACAGGGCAGTGACTGATCAATCAGAGCTCCCACTGTGTTGTTGCTTTTCTTCTTAAATAATGACTCTTGTTTAGTCTTGCTTATTGTTGAATGTCTCTTTCTAGGTGCTTATAGCTCCTCTTTTGTTGTACTGGAGACTGAATGTTCAGAGCCTTTCAGATCCAGCCTTTGTCCTAGTTCGAGAATATGGAGATCTGTGACCCATACCTGTTGGCTCTACTGGATCTTAGACATTCCCTGGCCCAGTTCCAGCTGTAAGCAAACTGAGCTCAGATGCAGCATTATGCAAATGCCCACTTACATTTTGAAACTTAAAACCAATACCTGAAAAAAATACAGCCTTCTCGTCCTGAGGGGCCTCGTAGACAGCATCAATTTTCTCTGGCAAATCAGGCCAGAACGTAGCAACAAGAAGAGGACCTGTGGGTTTTCCTCGGGGGTTTACAGTCCTCCACATGAATCTGAGCAGAACAGAAAATTGTATGAGATTTACAATGAACTAATTCACCCGCACATCTGTTTCTCATCACTTCTGGCAAAGGCCACATCAGCCTGCCTAGACACACGTGCACACACACACACATCAGCAGCAGCACACGCTTGTGACTCTTTCCCTGCAGTGACTGAAAAGCCAGGGCGTATATTTCGAAGTGTGTTGCTCAAAGAGCTGCAGCGTAGGTTGCATGCTGGATGGCAGGGGAAATTGCTGCACTGATTGCCTTGGGCTTCCTGTTGCTTTTTGCATCACCACAAAATGTATCCTCTGCTTTGAGTGTACAAATAAACTCATTTAACATGGCATTTAAACTGTTGGAGCTCTCCTGCTGCTATGTTTGGAGCAAATGGATGAATGTTTGACAAAAGCACAGTTTTGTATTCCATGAATTGCACTTGCAATTACTACTGTAGTGACTAAAAGTTCAAATTTAATAGTATATCACACTGCTGGGAAGTGAGTTTGGCTGTAAAAGAAACTGCTGGCACTAAAAATGTTCATTAGAGAAATGCAAAGGGTAATTTATTGGCTATTTTATGTATAAGTAGGAGCATCATTTGATTTAAGCTTTAAAAAGCTCTAATCATCTCTAAATGGCAAAGCTTTGTGCTGAGGACTTTGGGTATTAAAAATGGCACTGCTATTTCCTGCTCCATAGAATGAACAACTTTTTTCCCCAACAGAACAAAAGTTTTGACATGGTCATAAACTGAAAAATCAGCAGGCTGGTGGAATCACTCTTGCACCAAACTGTTAAATTCTGAGGTCAAACAGCTTTTACCAGCAATATGTTTCTGAAACTAAAGGTGCAACTGGCATCTTATTTTATGCAGAGCATAAATTGTCATTACCTATTCCTGCCTAGAATAATTATACCTTTGAGAAACCCAGGATCTAAAACTGGATTTTAGTTTTGACTGAAATGTAGAGGAGCAGTCCTTAATTAATTCAATAAATGGCTGTCTTTTTATCAGCAGAAGTTTGACTGCAAACATAGGAGAAATAAAACATTTTGAAATGTATTGGCAAGTGTGATCAGTTGCTGCATACGGAATTATAATAATCTATAGTGTTTGATATGAGAAAGAGTACAACTGGCAAGTGCATTGTTTGTTTCCTCTTAATTAAAAATATATATTAATTTAGCCTGATGTATGGTACTAAGACTTAAGATAGTAATATGTTAATGCACTGTTATGTTGCATACATGGATGTATTTTTAACATGCACAAACTATCTCTGAGCGTGACTCATCATAATTTTCATTTACAAAAAAGAGGCAAAGAATAAGGCATTTTGCTAATTACTCTTTCTCTTGACAGTGTTTAAACACATATGAAGTGCTGAAAAAGGTTATACCATTTGTGTCATGCATCTGTTTTTAGAGAAAAGCAGATCCAATATATTATGGAATTGAAATTCATACAAAAGTCTTTCTACCATTGCATTCATGAAAGTAGCTCCTTTAAAAATCCAAGTTACAGAATTCTCAGTCAAGTTTGGGCCTGATTTATGGCTGAATCAGCTCTAATAACTGCTATCTTCACGAATTCCAAACTTTCCAGTGCCAATGGAGACTTGAACACGAGGCTTTTAATAAACTACATATTTCAAGGGACTTGGTAAAATAGTGAGGTTTTCTTGTGGAAAGGAAAACTTTGTCAAAGGTGAATTTTATTTTGTTTTTTAATGGGGTAGGAGGTAGTTTTATTTCTACTCTTCTTATTGAGGAAATGTTAAAATGAATTACTTGGCTTTCTCATTTCAGTTTGGACATGATAAAATGTTTTAACTCCTCTGTATTAAATTTTATTACTACATTTATAGGCAGATTTAATAATTTTGTTACAGTAAGTTTTTACATCATATTTTTACATCATAAACGTTTGGCATTATTATTATTATTACATGTGGCTATCTCAAGGGCCCAAATCAGTGGGTCGTTTTTAATGTATTGGTAAATTTCAGAAATTTGAATGCTTGTTCCCTTTCAACAAAACCATCTCTAAATGCCATTCTCAAGCATTCTGTGCCTAGTGGAATAGCTCAGCTGTTCTCTATGGCCAGCAACACCTTCAATCCTGCCCTTTTATTTCCTTGATTTGAGGAGGGAGGGAAAATACTTCTTTTGAAAGAATTAATCATATCTGACCTCCTTTTTGCTATTTGCTCTCTTTGCCTGTGCCATGTGACAGTTGGATTCTATGGTTATTTTCATGAATCATGAAAGTCACACAACACATGATAGACATTTGTTTCTTGAATTCCAAAAGTGAGTCATAATGCTGTTTGCCTGATACTTGGAAAGCTGCAGAACTGACAGGCAAAGCCCTTCCAGAGCAAAACAATTCAATAATTGTCTGCTTTTGCTGCATGGTAGATAAAGCCTGAGCCAGTTTGAACACATTGTTTTGGTATTTGCATAGTTCTTAGACCAACTGTATCTAAATGCAAAATACTTCTATTTTGCTGGGATTATTTAGAATACTAAATGGTGGAGGTCTGGCAGAACACCAAGGCCCACAAGTGAGGAGAAGAGGAGCAGTATGTTGGGAATTCTATGGAACCTTTAAAGGGGTTTACTGCTGTGAGAATGTTTTTTCTTGAAGGTGCTGAGCTGAGGTGAGCACTCATGCTCTTGGATGGCTACGTTAGCAAAACTGGGCACTGGCTTTGACAAACTTGTTGGGTCAGGGAGACAGTGTTTGATTTAGGCAAGCTCAAGGCACATGTGTGGGCCCAGATCTTCAGTGGTGTTGGGAGAGTGTTCAGGGTAACTGAGGATAAATGATTTCAAATTGGGCATTGATTTATGGCAGGGAAAAAGGAGCTTTAGTGTCTCTCACAATGGTGCTGCCAAGTCCCATCCTCCTTAGGAGATGCTCTTCATTGCTGAACAGCTGAACAGGCCTGGCAAAGGCAGTGGGAGCTTCAGCTGCGCAGCCACCTCAATTTATCAGGAATGTTTCTGCTTTTACATCAAAAATGTCTTTGGTGTCTTCAGTCTTGGAAGTTTTGCACACATGGAGCCTGTCCCAGTCACCAGTGTCCTTGATGTGTTATTACAGCAGGCATGAATCATATAAAAATGTTATTTAATGGTTTTGGACTCAACTTGGATTAAAGAACTCAGGAACAAGGCTTTGCTCATAGATGTCTATGATTTTATCTTTATCAACATGGGAAAGGAACAGATCCTTTCTGGACCAGTCTATCGTAATGAAAGTTATGTTAAACCCCAAGATTTGTTAAAACAGTGTCTCCATTGTGAAAGAGGCATTTGAGAATATTGCCACTAGCTTTGAGTGAACTACATTTTTTTGAGGAGTATTTTCAGAAGTTGAGATGGAAAATTTTTTTGTAATCAGATTTGAAACTTCTGTCCAAAGTATTATCCCTGATGATAAATTTCTAGATTTTGATGAATATGCCTCACAGATTCTTTCCCTTGAGGCCCCATTGGTAAGCAATTTATCCTACTTACCTGTCTTTGAAGAAGAACGTTTCTCCTCTGATCTGTGCCACTCCATCAAATACAATGTCATGCTTGCAGAGCTCTGGAGTGACAGGTCCAAGGGTTGGACGTGGGCCTGGTCCTGGTCCGGGTTCAACATCAGGTGACACTTCTGTGGTGGTGAAGAGACATATTCTGTTATACTGAAATAGTGCTGCATAGGTTACACCAATAACATGAGCTACCGTATTTTCTAAAGCGGAATCATTTGGAGGCAGTGCTTGGAGGAAAAACTCCTAATAAAATCTTTTCAGAAGGGGGGTGGTCCAGAACAGCTGAGCAAGCCTTGGCTTCCAGCCCTGCCTTGGTCTGCTGCGTGGCCTCATTGGAGACATCATGCCTGGGTGAGTGTCTAGCTGTGCTGAACTGCCTGTTTAACCTGAGACACATTCAGAAGTGACTCTACTGGATTCAGAAGTTGCCATTACAATTTTTTTGCTGGCTTCTGAAAAGAGGAGAAATGCCTTTCAAAGTCCTTCTACTCAGAATTATTTTCAGCTCTGCTGAGAGAGTTGTCAAAAAGGGTTTTTCTTCTTTAAAGAAGTGCCAGTATTATGCAAGTTACAAAGATGCATTTTGGGCCATTTGCATTATCTTTCTCCCCTCACCAAGAATCAAAATATGTTCTTCCGAACATGCACTTTGCCATCTGGTTTATTTTATTTTGTTTTATTACTTGGATGCTGTTGTATAGCCATATGAGGCATTTGTCTTTTTTCTTAGACATTGGGTTGATTTACTGTATGAAAAAAAGTGGTAACTGATTTGTGATAATAATGGGAGTAAATAAAGGTTTTCTTAAAATACTTGTTTGATATATGCCTTTGCAAACTACTTTCTATATAAGTTATAAAGAAGGAAGGAATATAGTTTTGTCTCAGGTCTTGAAGTGTTATCTTGGGTCTCGAAGTGCGCCTTGAGACAACTGGGTTCAATTTTGAACTCTTATCAAAGATATACGGTGTGAGCTTAGACACGGGCAAGGTTACGTGAGTTTTCTAAGTTCCCATTCTTAATTAAAGCTGCTAAGGACAAGGAAAAATGAAGATTCAAATCAGATTTTTGTCTCGTGATAATAATTTTGGTGTACTCTTATTAAAATTTTCAAGGTGCTGAATGCTGTAGAATATGGTCAGTTAGGAAGATCTCTCAGTAGCAAAATGAAAACCACAGAAAGAGAAGTGGAATGTAGAAATGACTGCTTAATTGACTGTAGTATGCTTGTGCCTCTGCCAGGTGGAAAATATATACATGTAAGGAATTTTAATCATGATAATATTTATGCATTTTACTATCTGTGGAGAAAATAGCAAATTTTCAAGAGGTAGTAACCTGAAAATACTTAAATCCGCTTTTTTCCAGGAGCTTGCCAGACACATTTACGTGGAAGTTTCAGCCCCCACACGCTTTCTGCACATTATTGGGGTGGTACAGCTTGAATTGCTGTGGGAAGGCTATGTGAACTGTTTCCAACCTGGGACACAGGAACAAGGTCCTTCCCCTCTTACAGGGAATTGCAATCTGGGAAGCTCCAAGTGTTATAGAAAGTAACATCCAAACCCACCTGCATCAGGTACTTCAAGGTAGAGACAAACATGGCATTTCACTGACCCAGTAAAGGCACTAGAAATTTTCATATAAGGAGTTTTGGAACTCATTTTTATTCAGTAAGTTTAGTGAGCCCTCATCCTTAAATTGTGATATTTGATTGAAGTAGGGAGCCCTGGTATTAACAGGAAAAAAGCAGGGAGAAAGGAACAGAGGATGTTTCTGGCATTGGTGGGATTGTGCAGTTTGTAGTTTATGGCAAGTTCTGAGTCCCAAATTTCAACCTGTGCTGCATGCTTTTCTGATGAGTTCTGCAGAGGAGGGAAGACTTTACCATAGAGCTCCTGGATCCCTTTAATGTCATCCTGGGAAAGTCGGAAGTTCTTGGTGTAGGTGTAGATAGGGGCCATAAGAGCTCCTGGATCCTCAGAGTGCTCTAATCCCATGGCATGGCCGAATTCATGGGCAGCAACCAAGAAGAGACTGTACCCTGAACGACACAGTAAGAGAGGGTTAGCTGCTTTCATCTGCATAGAACTGTACCACACAGGTTCTTCACAGGCTTATAATTTTACTTTCCTTTCTGCCCATCAAAAAACGTCTCAATAGGAAATATAATAATTAGCATTTGCAGCCTCCAGTGGTGAATGCCACACATATTGCCAGTAATGGCACTTCGTTGGAGAGATTCTGAAACCTGTTTCGTAGGTGGTTTGCTGCTGTCTCCCATGTAAGTGATACTGACTGCAGTCAATACTTGTGTGAAAAAAGGAAGTGTACATCAAACATCTTTTTTAAGCACTGAAGAATTAAACTTGCAATCTAGATCTTAAATCTTCCTTTTCACCGTGAAATGGCTTGTAAGTGATAAACAGGTTTGTGAGTCTGTGTCTCTGAGAACAATCTGAATCAGTACTGATGTACCAAATATTGTTAGGTTAAAAATCAGAGAGTGATCTTTATTAATTATGGCCAGTCTCTGAAACTTGGCATTTTTTTCTTCCTCAAAGAAAACCCTGAATCTAGCATTTGTTTGTAAATATGAAAAAAACCTTTTGCTAGATTTAATTTTGCCTGTGTTACAAATAAGGACAAATATTAAGCAAAATAATTTTAAATACCGATATTCATCACATAAACTTTGTACTGTCTCACTCACTTTTTAAACATGTTTTTCAGTCTTGGCAATATCAGTCACAAATGTATTGATTTCTTACATTTAGCCATTTCATTTTACATTTACATTTCATTTCTGTTTTGGCCAATATCAGTGTTTAATTCTTGCATACTACTGAAATACCATAGTGCTCATGGCTTTTAGCCTTAGAAGGAGAAAACTGACGGGGAGAAAAACATCCATTTATTTATTTACTTGTTTTATATATATAACTTTAGAAAATCTGTTTATTTACTGCAGATGAGCTCTGGGACCGTCTTGTTAGCTCTAGTCTCACATTTAAATGTCGGGATTTTGGGCTGGGGAGATGTGATGCCATCAGTGTGGTCACTGCTCTGCCAAAGGGTGTTACCTTGATCTGGACAAAAGCCCCACTTGCGGTCGTCGTCGTAGCTGCTGGTCGAGGCACACCACAGCTTGCCGTCATTGCGCCCTGCACTCGTACACGACTCGTACTTATTGCCAAGGAAGATGAAGGGGAATACGCAAGGAGCTCCCTCTGAATTTCCACCAACTGTTGACATGGCTGTGGAAAATGACAGGAAAACACCGTGAGAAGGGGATTCCTGTTCTGTCTTCTCCTAAACTATGCATTAAAACCAGAAGACAAGCAGTTCTCTGAAGAGTAAGATTGAAAGTAATATTTGAAAATTGTCTGACAGAGAATAAAAAGTCAAGGCACTGCCATTGCAATGAACTTGCCAGTAGTTTTGGTGGGAGTAAGAAGAGCCCTGGACTCATGTTCACAGCTCTGAGGCAGCAGCAGTTAAGAATGTTTTGTGGAATGTGATTGCCTGGCAAGTATCTTTCGGTGGCCTTCCCTGGTGTATTTTAGGGTGTCTGAAACAGGTGGAAGGTAGGATTAGTGTCAGCAAGGCTAAAGAGCTATTGAGGATCCATCTGGCTAGTGGGTGTGCCACTGAAGAATAAGCTTTATATACCCTGACTGCAAGGTACATTTTAAAACCATATGATTTTAAAACACTCTCTAAAGAAAAGGATATAATGAATGTGGATAATTTTTTTTAGCCAGCATTTCTGCAAAAAAAAAAGGAAATTTTTCCCTTAAGTGTATTCTTGTCTATGTAGTATATGGCAGTAATATATAAGAAATAACATTTGTATATGCATGTACAAGTTTTTCTAGACGGAAGAGGATGTAACTATATGTAAAATAACAGTTTAAAGTAGGTATCATAAACAGGACATGAAAAGAATATAAAACTCATTTAAATTCATTTACACCACTACCTGGCAATTACAGTTCCTTTCAAATTATGGTCTCTCTTCTGGGAAGGTTCATGACAGCAATACAGAGACAAAGCTGATTGTGGCCCTAATTATTTATTACTATTTATTTATAATTCATGATTATTTATTAGTAAGCCATAAATTAAACCCAAACCAAAACAAAACAGAGCTACCTCAAGTAATAGCCTTTTATGCTGAAAAACCCCACTTTAAACTAAGTGTATTTCTTGGTCACAGTGATGGAGACTGTGTTACCTAGGACTTTGAATACATAGATTCCAGATATATTGGCTCTTTTGTCAGTTGAACAATCCTTTAGAATTTTCTCTTCCTAACTGTGTAGCGAGTTATAATGAATTTGATCCTTTCTTTTATTACTTTTTTACACATCTGTAATGTAAAATTGAAGGGCTACACCTGGTTATCAAACGTAACAGGAAGCCAAATACCAGTACATCAAATCTTTGTAGCAAATGGTTAGGCTGTTTTCAAAAGACCCCAAAAATCAAAAAGCAGGATACATATGGGTTTGAATGGAGCTTCAGGGGGCTACAGGGTGACTGGATCTTCCCCTTGGCTCTGCTAAAGCCAGAGATTTTAGAACTGCTACAGCTAACTTAGTCTCAATGCTTATGGCTCTAATCTCTAGCCTAAAATTGAACACCTGCCAAACATTACAAGGCTATAAATTAATTTTTGTTCCTTTGTGTGGTAAAACTCAAGTTAAAAAGTACAAAAAATTGTGAAGAAAGCTGGAATCTATTTTCGTGGCTAAACCATTTCACCTAGTTCTTTTGAATTGCTGAAAAGATCTATTAACACAAGCTTAACATACTAAACAGGATTTCTTTTTTCAAGTGTAAATGATAAGTATTAAGCTAAAATATTATTCATGCTTTCTTCTGTCACATGAGACTTCTCTTCCAGGGCCATTAACAAATTGTAATCTCCTTGTAATTATCCTGCAGTGGTAGCCATGTAGTCTTACATGGTTCAGTGACATTTGTGTGTCCCTGATAAACCTGGTGTGCTGTGACATACAATGTTTGCACAGATTGCGCCTGTTCCAGTGACTTCCTTGGCCACGTCTGTTGAAACTGTGTCTGTCTCATCAACCTGTGTGTGCTCTGCTGAGGGTGTGCAAAAGGCGACTTGTTACTTAAAGCAATGACAAGTCAGACTGCATTATGCCAGCAACGTTCCTCATACCAGTCTCGGGACAGAATCCGTATTTCTTATCTCTGTCATAGTCTTCAGTGGTTCCACACCATCGATATCCATCTGTCCTGCCTTCTGTTGTGCACTGGTCATAGGATTGGCCTTGAAATTTGAAGGGAAATTTGCACGGCTGCCCATCACCGTTGCCACCCATTGTGAAAAGTGCTGTAGGGAGAACAAGGGAGGAAAGTGTCAATATACAAGGATCAATATAAACAAGGAATCACAGTGTGATTCACAGAGATTAGACAGCCATCATGTGTGGTGCAGTTCACACATAGAACCTCTCTTTTACACCAACACTGCAATGCTTTGACAAGATAGACCAAGGATGTTACAGCCCACAAGTGTGTAGAAAGGAATGACTGATTGATGAGTGAATTGGGAATGAAGAAAATTCTACCAAGCTGTTTGAATGTGGTTTTGTGTATGTCCTTTATAGCCTGCCTCGTAACACAAAATTGGTACTTCTGTTTAAAACAACATTTAGAAGGAGGATTCTGAGAAAGTCATGTTTCTTAGTCCTCTGCTGACTCATTTACCTTGTGTCAAAGATCTTAGCTAGAATGGCAAACTTCAGACAGAGTTTCTCTAAAATGCTGGCGTACAATGAAGTTGGGTAATAAACCTGTAGGTTCTTTCCCTAGGTTTGCTTCCCATTTCTGAGAATCCCCACTGTTGAGCTCAGGCACTTGATAGATAAGCAAGAGATGACAAGTATGACTGTTTCAACAAAGCTGAACATTGGAGCCTTCTCCTGTCTTTTGCTTGGTCAGTGTTCCTGAAGGTTGTGTATTAGTCTTGTAGGGGTTGTTTATCATATACATAAACAAGGCCCCATGGCTCAACCCTGAGAACCAGAAATCTCTCATGTGGATGAAGAAGTACAGATTAAAGTGACACAAGGGTTTGGGGATCTATTTTAGGGTTTTGGTAAACTTTCTGGAATATCTAGAGGAACACTGATACAATCTCTCACACTGATATTTAAAAATATATGTCCAAATTGAATTCCATGAAAATGCAGGTGGCTCAGAGCATCTGACATCTTGTGAATCTGCCTGTGTCTTCTCCCGGGTGCTCTGTCTGTGGGCATTGTCAGTGGCAGGACAGTGAATGCCATGTGCTGGTGAGAGCAAACTATGAAGGCAATGAACTGCTCTAGGCTTGCACTGAAGAGACAAAAAATCCTTCATGCAGCCATGTGCTAATTCCCCTTGAGATTTAAGAAGAGCACCACAGAATGACACATCTATTTGAATTTCCAGTGTAAAACATACATAATTGGGCCTTTTTTAAGGTGTCCAAGGGCACTTTTCTCCCTCTCCCTCACCCAGGTTAAAGCTACAGCTAAAACCCAAATGTGTAAGTAGGAAGGCTTGGAAAGTTAGTTCTAACTTTGCTGTTGTCAATTTTGCTGACCAGACAGCCATTATAGCCTCGATGTCTTTGTGTAGGATTTGAGAGGGTTTATCTTTGTTTAGTCAGACACATCAATGGGAAGTGACATTGTTTATTGCTTTGCTTCACTTAAGAGTAGCAGTCAATAAAACCCCCAGACCTTTTCTGCCTTAAGGGTGACTGGGAAGGGTTCTAACAATGGGGTATTGTGACAGAGATGGCTCATTTTGCCTTTTCCACTTAAACTAGAGTAATTGGCCACAGCATCAGGGACATGAACCAGTAAGTTACCGAAGTCCCAGTCCCACTAAAGAGAGGACTTGGAGCTTTGCAGGCCTGGCTCACACACAGGAGTTTGCTGAACTGATCTGCCTGAGAAAGCGTTTCTACTCTTCTCCATCCTGGACGAACAAACAGCCACACAGAGTTCCTGTCTCTAGGCAAAAGAGAACTGCAATACAAAAGAGCAAGCTGCAAATGCTTGTTTTTGTCTCAGATGCTGTACTAAGTTAGGAAAGGTGCATTAACTAGGACTATGGTTATTGTGATTGGAGAAAGACTTTATTTTTTTTAATAAAGAAATGATAGAATTGGAGGGAAAAATTAAACTGAGTTGTTTAGATGACTCACTTACCACATGAGCTGCTTCCAGCTCTAGGTCTGGCAAACTCTGCATTTTAATAGCCTTTTTTATGTTGGTTTACATGTGGCTAAGTTGCAAAAACCATATGGAAACTCTCTTACTGCTTTGCATGCAGCCTTTCTGAGTCACAGTCAAAATGCAGTTTTTTATTTTGCTTGAGGCAACATCGTGTGATGGTAACTACAGTGGTTTATTGAGTTTTCAATCCCCCTGCCCTCCTGCCTTAAGTATAAAATTGCTATAATGTAAATGAAAGTTAAAGATAGAGACTGGCTCAGTTTCCCCAAAACAAAAGCCTAATTTACTTGTAAGGGGATCTTAAAGGTCCTGACTCTTGTTCTGCCTCATGGTAAGCTCAGCAATTTAAAAATTGATGTAGGTACATTGACGTGAGAGCAGATACAACTGGGCTTTACTAATCTGTGAGCTTCACTGTTAGGTCTTCTTAGAAAAATCAAGCAGTTGTGATGTCAGGAAACCTCAGTCTGGAAGGCTGCTAAAACCCCTGTGGCACAGATCCAAGGTGGAGGCAGCTGCAGTTTCATGAGGGTTGTGCCTGGCAGAGCAGTCGGGCAGCAGCCTGAAGAACTGTGACTGATGTGAGGGAGGTACAGGCTGAGAACACATCTCTGTTCTGTATTGGAGGACCAAAGCTGGGAGCCTAAATTGCCTATAGTGTCAGTGCAGATTGGTCGAGAGATGCAAGATCCCTTGATCCCACATTGCAAAGGAGAGGTTCAGCACAACTGTGTAAGATTTGTGTAGGAGGCAGGTAACTTACTGCTCTGCTTTCTTCTGCTTCGACAAATGGTAGTTGAATCAGTTTTAAAATTAGGGTACAGATCTGGGATTAACTTTAGAAAAGCCTGGTGGAGTACTATAGCTTTAAAAATGTTTCCATATATGCACCATGGCTCTATGACAAGAATTGAAACTAACTTCAGTGAGTTAAACAGGAGAGAAACAAGGACCCACAACTAGGAATGTTGCCCCCAACACAGACTCTGATGTAAATCCTCCTCTATCTGAATTTATTAGCTGTGGTTTAGCAAATGGTAACTTGGAATAATGAGTGAACAATGCCACTCTGGATTTAATAGGAACCATCTGTAAATAATTGTTAGTGGATCTTGCAAAACAATTACATCAGAAACAAAAGGCTTGAAACCCTTCTGTTCCGTTTCAGAAACCTTGACCCAGGCATTTCCAGGAACTTCACTTTCAGAACCAACTCTCCCTGGCAGTGCTTCGCTGCTTATGTTTTCAGCCTTGTATGACTTCAGGATTTTACAGAAGTATCAGTCAGGGTACATGGATCTCCCTGTGTCCAGCTACTTATACTGGGCTTTGTTCTGATTGTATCTGATTGTGTATTTGGAGTATTTTAAAGAAATTAGTCAAATTTTTCTGTTTTCTGGCTGAAAGGATTAACCTGAGGGAGATAAGATTTAGGGAAAGTGGGAAATTAAGGAGATAGCAAAGTTTCAGGAGAAAAAGATTGTGCAGGTATGTGCATGTGCATATGTCTAGGCTGCGGAAGTAAATGTTAGGCTAAAGAAACTACTTTTGAAAGTTATACAACTAAATGATAACTTTTTTCCTTTAACTGAAGTCTGTTGAAAGTTCACACTCCTGCTTTTTCATCCTCTACAATTTTACAAATAGCTGTCACCATGATAGATCCCAACTCCAGATGGGATCCATAACAGGCAATTAGGAGTTTGAAAATGAAAGAATAATATTTTACCACACTAGGACTATAAGACTGACATGTTCTAGAACTGATTATCTTTGAAAACCATTAGCATCCTGATGCAGAAAATCTCTACTCTTATACTGGAACTATGGTCTTGCAAATTAGCTTGAATAAAACCCCAAATCTGTCAAGCAGGAATCCATTTAGTGTTTGGCTGCAATAGGGTACCAGAGAACTTTTGGAGCCAGAGCATCTGAAGGTTTTCTACATATACATACCTTGAACTTTTGAGTGTTCTTAGCAGGCACCTACACATGAATGTGTGTACATGTTACAGTATTGTGAGGCTTGATGGACATGTTGGGCTGTGCTTGTGCATTCTTGGGCTGACAAACCCTTTCATGTGTTTTGTTAGCTTTGCATCTTAAACATCTCTAATTTTCTTTCAGGAATCTGCATTCTCTTTCTTTGTGCCAACTGCATGTAGCCATATTATAGGTAAGTTTAGTACTATTGTTTCAAGCAGGATTAGCACAAGTCTGGAAAAAGCACCATTGCTTTCTGGTTTGTTCTCTTTCATAACTCTTATTATTTATTATGACCCAGCAGTAGTAGGCAGGAGTTCTAGTGATCTTGTGGATTCATTGCTTGATATGTAAGGTAAAAAAAGAGATGAAACACTCCCTGCTGCCCAAAGCTAATAGCAGTTGGTACAAAGGAAAATAAATGACTGTGGGAAACTGTGCAGCATTGGGAATGTCTGTTAATATATGTGGCAGGAACTGGCAAGCAGGAGATGGAACAAGTGGCTGAAAGCACCTTGCCTTCTATACTCTTCTCACTGCTGATAAATTAGCTCAGTAGGCTATAGCCAATTATACTTAAACACTTCTCTAAAGCTTTCCTGCCGTGTGATGTACAGGAGATGAAATTAACACTCATACTAATAAATTGTCTGCAATGTTATATCCTCAAGACGTAAAGACTCATCAAGATTTTCAAGCAGAGAATTATATGCTCCTGTTGTTTAACAGGAAACATACTGTCAAAAATTCATTTGAAAGATAATAATAAACTTGTGTATAATTTTAAAAAGTTATGGCTACATGAAGACATTTTACACTTTGTCCAATCTTTAAATTAATGTTTCCAAATATGAAATCATTTGCTTGTGAAACAGAGGATTCTGTTCACATTCCAAAAAGTTAGAAATCAAGTACAGTCATAGCTTTCCTAGACTGGGTCTTCATCAGTTACAAACTCTTCTACATCAAGGGAGAGTTTAGTGAGTTTTGTCTGCTTAAACAGAGATAATGAAGAGCAGTAAATCTAAACCTGCCAGAAAGGAAGTGGGAAGAGTACAAGGAGAAGTGGATGAGCGAATAAGAAGGGAAAAGTCTACTAGGGAAAAAACAGTAGAAACACTGATCTACTTACATTCATGTGGACAAAAGCCATATTTGCCATCTGCATCAAAGTCTTTGGTTGTGGAACACCAGAGGAATCCATCGTTGCGTCCTGCATCTGTACAGCTGTTGTATTCCTTGCCATTGAACCAGAAGGGAAATTTGCAGTATTCTCCATCTGCATTTCCATACTTCACTCTAACCACTATAAAGAGAAAAAAGGCAGTGGTGAAATTAAACACCAACTGATATAAAAATATACAGTTTCTGGACATCTTTTCCTGGAAGATGCTGATATAGAAATTCAGTTTGCATTTCCACTTTGAAATTCAGTATGCTGCTGGTCTCTCTATTGGCAAGATGATCATAGCTGAAATAGTAACTGGCAATTTTAAAAGAATTACATGGGTATTACTCATGGGAAAGTGTTAGAATCAGCCCAGAAAAATATATATGTTGTTACCATGGCAAGGCAAGGTTATAAACATCCTGTTAATACATTTAGTAGTTTAGTTTCATTGGTAATATGGTCTGAAATGTTCAGTATAGTTTCAGAGGTTCCAGGCAGCAGCTGAACACGCCTTGTGTGTTTTCATGGGGCAATAGTAGAGGAACAGAAAGGGAAATCCTACATAACATTTATTTAGGAATGATGTAAAATTGTTGACTGACAGTCAAGGAAAGCATTTAGTGCAGTGCGTGAAACAGCATTAAAATACAGCAGCCAGCAGGCCATATGTTCTGAAACATTAAAAAGTCTGGTACCTTGTCCCTCTCCAAGAGTCCACAGTTCATCATCATCAAAATGGGAGTCTCCTCCAATTCCTGGCCCTGGTGCGAAGGCATGAGCCAGGAGACCGTCTTTGCCATCAAAGGGATAGCCATCACCATGTTCTGTGGGAGGAAGCAGACAGAACAGAGCAGTTTCTAACGGCCTCGGCTCTGTGAGACTCTGTACATGAACAATGATTATCATGTGCCTTCCCTATTCAAGACAGCAGCAGAATACTCTAGTGAGTGAGTTTATTGGTTTGAGTTGTGCTGGCAAGACTGAACCAGAAGAGAAACAGCCAGTTCTTACAAAGAACATAAAGTGTCAGTACTGCAATTGTCACAGCATGTTATTTTATATCTCCCAAGTATTGTGGTAAGGAATCAAAGACTGTGAAGAACAGTGAAGTACTGTACATTCGATGTGTGACTGCATATACACTGCTGGTTCTCAATGGAGACGGATGGGGAGCTGTAAAATAAATATTGTAGATGAGGGATATTTTCAGGTAATTTGTATGAGTCTTCAACACAGAGATTGGAAAGCAAAGGCAGATCTCATTTTGCAGGCTACTCTTTTCTGCTGCCCCTCAGACTGCCATGCTCTTTTTGCATGCAGGATACTCACTAGTTCAAGCAGGACAGCAAAGCTGAGTGTCTCAGCAGTGAACCTCTGCAAAACTCACTCTTACTTGCTGCTCTGAGTCCTGCAGGAGCCCATTCCTCCTCCACATCAGCCACTCTGAGGCTCAGGCAGCTCCCAGGGCAGCAGCAGGTTAAGGAGCTCGCCTGTTATTACACTGTAGGCTTTTCTTGGAAGGACACCACATGTGGGGAAGGCAGGCTGGCACGGGCATAGCCCTGGTATTCATAGCTTTCCCACCACACTGACCTGTGCATCAAAGCTGGCTGCCAGCATCTCTAGTTGCATCATTTCTGGCCTTTTGGTCTGATGTCTTGCCATTTAACAGAAGCCCTAAATACACAGGCCTGATTCTTTTCTCTCTTACCCTGATTTCAGGCTGGTGTCACTCTCTTAATACTAGTTCAGTTAATTCATTTCAGGAAACTAGTGTCAGTTGTCAACGACAAGATTTTGACATATTTTAGATGCTTTACTCCTGTTTATTTCCAAGTAGATCCTTTGCTTAAGAGAAAGGTTAAAAATGAAAAACGTCGTGGATGTCTCAGCTCCTGTGAATCTGACATGCAGTAAAGTGACAAGAATGACTGAACGTGGAAGGAGCTCTTTGCCCACAGTTTCTGAGCTGACTATAACCAGCAAGTTCTAAACCCAGCAGAAACATTTAATGCTTTTATATGATTACTTTTTTTATTTTGTGAACCAAGCCAGCCTGGATGAGGATCTGAAGTTCTGAGTGTACAGAATCTCTGAAGCTTTTGAGGTCAACTCATCAGCAGCTAAAGTAAAGAAAACTAGCTTGAAATGAAGGCTTTTACAGAGAGCTCAGTTATTCTTTGAACTGTTCACTTCACTTCCAAAGTCTACCTCCCAAGTGATTGGCTGTACAAGTATCTTCATTAGTATAAAAAATTCTATGACTGTCCAAAAGAAGTTAAATTCCCTGTGTTTACACTGAAAAGCTATAAACGTTCTTTCAGAGGAAACCAAAATTAATTGAGAAGGCATGTACAATGAAAATGAATCAAGTCACCTATAACCATCTGGACTAAAACGATAATTCAGCTTACGATCCATGTTTTAAAATTCCTCAAGACCAAAGAACACATTGAAAGCCTGCATTCTGCTATGCTAAAGAATGGAAACCAGCTATGGAGTCAAAATTGAAACCCACAAATCCCTTTTGAGCTCCAATATGTTAGAGCCGTCACCACTATCACTGGAAAACAGCATACAGAGCTATAAATAACTGGTATGATGGCATTCCATTCTCTTCTATGGTGGGAAGCCAGCTCACATCATCTGAAGATCTGTACCAATATTTCTCAGTTCTAGTTCTGATTTGTAAATTTAAAAATGAAATGTTGCCCCTAGCAATTCTCTTTGGGAAAGATAAACATAGTATAAGGATATTGTATAAATACTTCTCATGTATAAGAAAGAAAAAAAAATCTTAGTGAAAGTAGATCTTAGCTTGTATAAGCCAAGTGCAAACTAGGACAAGCTTTGCCAGAAAGGCTCACGGGTGCTACTTATTGAGGGTGGATCATTCCAACACTGAGGATTAATGAAAGGAACCAAACCAAAAACATATGTAAAAATAGAAAAATATACCCCATCGGCCAAAGTTTATCATAATATCTGCTTCTCCATCATTTATTCGGTTAAATCTCAGCGGTGTGACATCACTCCAGACTTGAAAGGCTCGAGCAAAGGCATCATCTACTGTCTCAGGATCCAAATCCGGGGTATAGCCGATAATCCTTGGAAGTAAAAGCAAGAGTTAATTAACACACAAACCTCCTCCCTGTATTAGTTGTTTACATGCTAAATAAACTGGATGGTGAAACCAGTTAAGAAGTAACACTGCTTCCCATGAGATCTAAACACCTTCCTTTGAATCAGAGATATGTTTAGATGTGGCTCTTGTTATTTATTTTCTTTTGGAATTGACGCAGCAGCAAGAAGAAAATTATATATCCAGAGGCTGTGAAGCCTGCATGGCAGCGAGCCTTGCAGAAAACAGTCTGGGTTTTGCATCAGCACTGAGACCAGAAAAGGAGCTCAATAACATTCTGAAAATATCAAGTGTGGATAGTTTTCCTTAGAAAAGCAGCCCTTCTCCCTCCTCTTTGTTGCTGTGTGTTGTTTCATCCCTGTTGAATGCTAATCCTTTACCAGTGTGTAGGTTACATTGGCAGTAGGACACATGGGGAAATTGGAGGAAAAAACCTCCTTAGAGCCACAGGCCTTACATGGGGAAGGGACAAACTCTTTAGTGTTGCTTTCTTCTTCATCTATGTTAATTGGACTTCTTATTGCCTTATATCATAGCCTGCTATCCTCCATATAAAGTTTCCAATTCTTTGCTGCTAGGACTGTGCATAGTTAGGGAAACTACTTTGTGCCTAAGGAGAATGAGGAAGAATAAGAGGAAGAACATCAGAAAGTGGGAGCTGCGAGAGTTCCTGCAGTTTTTCCAGTGTTTATTAGGCTAGTCACAGCCTGAGGGTTGCTTTGGGTCAAAACCTGTGAGGGAGCAGCAGGCCATGTCAAGCAGCTAAGACAAATCTGCTGTTTGTTCTCTTTGGTGCTAAAAGGTTGTTCTTGGACCACCTAAGGTAATGACTTTTTTACTACTGACTGCAATGAGAGCTGTATTGGTCCCTCACTCTTCAGCTGAAGACAAAGAAATTGAAATGTGCCAAACAATGCAGTAGGCTTGCTTTAACTCACGTCTGTAAATATCTGAAACAGGATTGTTTGATGTTAATATTTATTTGATGATCTCTGTTTTTAGGACTGCTGAATGTAGATGAATTTTGCCTCTGCAATCACTAAGTCATCATCATCATGGCTAGGCTTCGTGAATGGAGATTTACAAGGGTTCTACCCACGCTTGCTACAAGCATGCTGGTGGCTAAAATCAGTAAGTACTGTGGTCCTCAAACACAAGGCGATTCTAATTCAAGGAATCCTGTTTAGCCCTTTAATCACCTACCCCAGTGCTAAGTGTCTCTAAAGCACAATGGTTATATGTGAGCAGAACCCACCATCACCAGTCAGTACCTGTATGTTATATGATTCTTTTCCCATTTTGGCTTTCTTGGAAAGAAGTTGTAATTGGCTACATCAGGGTTACCACAGCGTGGTTTCTTCATTGTCTCAATAGTGTTTTGATCCAAATCGCCTGTTTCAGGTAGCCCAAAAAACTTCTGCATTTTCTTCAGAGTATCTTTCAGGACAAATAAATTGCAATTGTCTTTCGGGCACCCATAGTATTTATTCAGGTATTGCTTGGAAAAAAAAACAACCACAGAACAAAGACTTTAAAATTCATAAAAGAAATAGTTAAGCATTACAAATAAATACTGTAATTCAATGTTAGCTTTCCTTCTGTAATTTGCAAGTTTTTGCAAGACAAAATGACAAAATTACCACCCAAGTCTCCTGCCTTTCTCCTAAGTATGGGTTTACAATATTTTATGCCTAGCTGTCCAAGAAAAGCTGCAGCCATGTTGAAGGGCAGGTGTTCCCAAAGCACAGTGTAGGCCACCTGAATGGTGCTTAACACTGCCCAGGGCTGAGAGATGCCCTTGCCCATGGTGCTGTTAGACAGGAAGGCTGCAAGTTATTGGTCATTCTGGTAAAAACTGTCTGTAGCAGAGGAAGAAACATCCTTCAGGTATTGTATCCAAAATATTAACTACAAGTCCAAGATGGGAAAACACCTAAATAAGGTCAAAAATATATCAGAAGTATTAGGGAGAACTTTTTCAAACTGAGGATTACAAGAAGTCTGACAAATAGACAGCATATTTAAGTTCGTCTGCCAGAAAATATTCCCAAAGGAAAGCTTGCTTTATGTGTCTTATTAATTGCTGAAGTTCACCCAGGAGACTGGGGATAATACCACTACATCAGCAAAATAAAGCAAAGGATATTTGATGATTGCAGTTGGTCAAGCCTGAATTTCACCACCCTCCTGACGAAGTCAGGGTGAACCTCATCTGCCCTGCATAGGAAATGGTTCAGGGCTTACTCAGAAGAGGATTAAATCAAAATGTTACACCATTTCCTTCATATGGTTCTCCATCCACCATGATTAAGTCCAGACTAAGCCTAGTTTTTGTGATTTTTGTAACTTCTGATGTGGGATTTCTCCCGTGGAGATTGTGGCACTGGCAAGTAAAGGACACAGTGGTTTCACCTTTGCTTGCACTAAGCTGCTGTCTGCACACAGTTAATGAGGCCTGGTGGAAATCAAACAAGCCGCTTTGGAGGTTCTGTTCTTAGCCCAATTTTCACTTTAATGTAATTTGGTAGATTTTCTTATGCTTCTGCTTGCATCTCCTAATAAGGTACAGACTGTACATCAGAACTGAAGTTTAATGAAGAACCATGCTGCTGCTCTTGTCATTTTATGTTTGTGAGCAAGATATACAACGAAAAAGATAAAAACAAGGCATGATAAAAAATTTTTCTTGCTAGCATTCTAAATAAAAAGCTAACCCCTTTCAACTTTTTCTAAAATGGAAATTTTACTGAAGATCAGAAATGAAAATGACCAGCTGTTCTATGAGAACAGAATCTTGAAGAAAATGTAATGTCTACGTAAACCACATCTTGGCCTAGGCTGCAAACTGCAGTTTCCCCAGAGTCAGCAGGGAGCTGTGGTGATCTGGAATTTTGATCCAGCCCATTAATGAAACAGGGTCCAGCTGCAACATAGCAATTTGTGTTCTGATGCTGAGTGTTGGGGCTGTTCTGATGGAGGCTGTGAGGAAAGGCAGCCAGTTAGCATTACCCAAGAATACTCCAAGAAAGACAAAGAACTGCAGAGTTAAACCAGCTTGTAATTTTCCTCTGAGTACACATAATAAATAGGTTGTTCAAAAGAAACAGAGATGAGGGAAGATGTGGATTGCTGTTATTGAATAAAAACCTGGCTGTGTCTAAGAAAATAGATTATCTAAAGTGGTTAAATTGCTCTTAGACACGTGGGATCCCCACTCTCCTCTCCCAGATGCACTGGCCCCCTCCACCCCCCTATCCCCTGGCTGCTGTACTGCTAAGACAAAACTTTGGCTGCATTTGTTTTGTTAAAGACTGAGGAGTGCCCTTTTTGGGTCTGTTTGTCTGTTTTTCCTAAACTTTCCTACACGGCTTCCATCTGGAAATTCTCTCTCTACCCTCCCCCAAACCTTTAACCTGGTAAGCTTTCCCAAGATGCACACAAACTCCTCGAGAAAAAAGTGACCAACTTTCAAATCTCTATGTCCTAAAATAAGAATAATTTATCTCAATCTTCCTTAAAATTGATTTACGGCTGAAGAAGAGAAATGTCTATAATTTACATGCTAAAATAAGGATAGTCCATCTCAATCTTCCTTTAAATGTCATTTTTATGAAGGTCTATGGGGCTAAAATAAGGTTAGAATAAAATGCTGTAGAATTATAGCTATAATTTGCTAATGTCACAGAAATCCGTATTCCTTTCTCTGTTTCAGATTGGATTTGGGGATAAAAAAATATTTCTTTAAACCCCTGATGATATTTTTTTCAAAGTCAAAGCTAGTCACAATGGCTTCTGAAATTTGAGCCAGCTTTCAATTGTAGTGTCCCTTAAAGCTGTGTTTATGCAACGCACGGTAAGCACTCTGGAAAATACACTTCTGAAAGCTGGATACATGCATTAAGGGAGTCTCGACAGCCCTCCCTCCGACTTGATGTAAATAAAAAAGCTAGATGTCTCTTATTTGCCCTTCTCCCCTATCACCATTGCAATCTTTTGATTTTTGCCTCAATGTTTTAATGAAAATATTTTGTACGTTCAGACGTAAGGAAAAACAAATTACTTTCTTTGCTGGCTTTAAAAAATTTAAGAGAGGAAACATTACTTGGCTCCAGTTGTAACTTTTGAAAGCTGATACCTTTGCTAGCTAGCTAGCACTTCCAGAGACTCCAGGGAGAGAATACTACAGTCATTCCTTAGCCTCAGCTGAAACAAGAAAGAAACATCTGCTTATGAAACAACAATATAAATCTGAAGCAAAGAGGAAACCAACACTTACCACTGCTAGTTCTTTGTCTGTTTTGGGAGTGCTGTCTCCAGGAAACTTAATGATTGGTGATGGTGCAGCTATAGTTTTGTTAAAAAGATATACTTGGATGAATAGCACTTGAAAAATGAAGGCACAGCTAATGTGAGTCTTCATTCTGCCTAAACTTGCGCTCTCCTCTTTGGGAAAAGCTTTCCCCCCCTGTCTCTCCGTTACTTTAGCTGCACGGTGCACCAGTTGCTTATCTGCACATCTTAACTCTCGGCACTGCTTTCCCTTTTGCTTGCTCTAGCAATTCCTTTGTATGTTTAAAACATCCAGATGCGCAGTCTCAAGCTACCACAAGAGGAAGTCTGAAAACTAGTGGAAACATGAGAAAAGGGCAGTTACCAGATGTGATTGCTGTGATTTTAAGGTAGCAACAGGCAGATACTTATTATTGCTGAAAGAGGCCACATTTTCTTCTCATTTGCATATATGAAAGTGTTTACTTATGCCAGAGAGCAGGAAAAAAGTAAAACCTGGCTTAATCTTGAAGACAAAGTGTCCACGTATATTTTATATTTAAAAAAAAAAGAGAGAAAGAAATTTAACTGAACATTATTTTCCTGGCTAAGAATTTTTATTCTTTTAGGCTATTTTTGTGGCACAGACATAATGACATGCCTTAGTCCTGTGCAGTTACACTCCTACACAGTGCTTTACAGCAAACATTTTGATTATGGAGTTTGGGCAGACCCTGCACAGGCCATGCAGCCAAGTGAGGCTCCTTGTCCTGCTCCTGCTGAGGCTGCACAGACTGTCTACACAGGGCTCACTCTCACCCGGTGGGAGAGTCACTCCCTCCCTGCTCAGGGCACAACGTGCAGAGCTCTGAATAAGATTCTTGTCCCTTGTTGGGTTTAGAACCAGCTGGAGGCTTTGCCACCAACAGGCACAGTGTGTCACCTTAATCTGTGGGGTGAGATAAGCAGGCAGATACAGCAATAGAAATGAATTTCAATAACTGATGTCAGGGCAATTGTACAACATTCAGGGTTTGCTTATAATGGGGGTTTGATCCACTAGTGCATCTGCCTTAGTCTGAAATTTTGGTGTAAATATGGCCATTGTCATGGGCAGTCTATTTATTATGTCATTCATAATATTGCCAGCTTTGAGATGTTATTACAATTGGAATATTGTTCTAGCTGGATATCCCTAATCTAGAGGTTTGGCTCATGACTTTTCAAGATGGGAGGTTGGCAATTCTGCATGAATGCAAACTGTGTTCTGGCCAGCCAAGTGTCTGCAGTTCCTTCTAAACAAGTCCCGCCATGGCAGTTCCTCTGGGCTGTATGTCACCATAAAGGTTGTCACAGCTTTCCACTCAATGTTATGTGAAAGCTGTCCAGATATGACTCCTACTAACATATAGGGCTGTTAATGAAAAGGAAGTACTTTTCTGGTGTTTGGTATTTACCAGTAATATTTGATTGTAAATAGTTAATATTGGCAGTTCTTTGATTTATGCTCCTATCCAGCTGTTTTACTAACTGCACCCCACCATCCATGGACTGTATAGTCTTACTTAAATGCAAGGGTTTCAAAGGGTGGGCTGAGGGGTTCAGGGAGAAGGCATTTACAGGAGCTTTTGCTGGCCCTACAGTTCCACTGACACCCCAAAACAGCAGCTGTATGCATGGCTGTGGGGGGAACCAGCCATGGGAAACGACACTTAACACTCAAGAGAGAAAGAGGAGTTACGGGAACTTCGTGCATGAATGGAGCTTAATTGTAAGGAGGCAGCTCTGTATTTGTAGCTCATCCTTTCAGGAGCAAATCCAGCGTGGCTTGACTTACAGTGAACAACTTTCCCCCAGTGGTTCAGCTCTGAAATTACACCTTCTTTTGTAGCTTTTCCCTATCAGCAAAACCCCATGGTAATTTAAAGTTCTGTCTTAATAAACACCAGTTCTGAAAATATGATCCAGTTTTCCAGAGCCCAGTACGTGTTTGTGGAGAATGACTCTTCTGCTTTGTTTGTGATGACAGCTCATATTTGTCTCTGGCCATGTGACACTGAAAGAGAACAAAGGCTAAGAAAGCCTTCACTAGATGTGCCAAGTTACTCTTAGCTCTCCTTAATTAAGCAAGTAAAAATATTATGTATTGTGTTGCAAGATTCTGCAGTTATCTGTGTGCTCTGTGTTAGGTCAAGGGCTGCTGTAAATCTTGGACCATAAGAAGCAAGTCATTTTCATAAGAATTTTAATGTAATTTATGATAGCTTAGTAGCTTTCATTTAGAAGGGTACTGCTGTGAAGCCATTTAAAGCCAAATGTGTCCTGGCACATCCCTGTTGCACTTGTAAGCCTCATTGAAAACTAATGAATGCTCAGTGTGTCCTAATGAACATCAGATCAGAAATGGATGAGGAAATTTTTGAATGGACTGTGAAGTCTGGGCATTTGAAAATCTCACTGTATTTTGTTTATTATCTTTGTTCACGGTGAGAGTAGGTTGAGGTCACCTAAATGCACTTCCTAAAAAGAATTGTCAAAGCAACAGAAACCATGCAGTGAAGCATTGTTTTTCACCATTGTTTGAATTGTGCTGCTAAATTGCTTTGTTGGTACTACAGTGAGTGAACAGTTAGGCAAGTTATGTTCAATTAGGAAACATAATACATAATGGAATGTTGGATTTATGGATCCTGCGTGAACCAATAGATGGAGTTTCTGAGCAGTCAATGGAAGGCATTCTCTTCCATTAGCACTTGAGGTCAGTAACATCTTATCAGGTCCTGGCTGAGCTGTCCCCCTTCAGATAGGCAAAGCAAAATAAATGCTGGTGACACTTATTTGTGAGAGTAGAAGTCCTATTGTATTGTGACTAAATTTGGGGTGAAATATTTCCTATGTCCTTATGTTTATCTTAAAAGGCTATGCAATCATCCTGTTCTTACTGTGCTACAGAGGTACTGTTTTCACAGGATAGGAGCTCAGCGATGCTAAATCCTGAAAGTAGGGACATTCTGCTGCTGGCTGACCTCTGCTTTGAGTCAGAGGTTGGGCTGACTCCCTGAGGTCTGTTCCAGCCTGAATTACTTCATCATCACACCACTCTTGCTGAAGTTGAAAAAACACGGTATGATGTGTTTTCTCTTCTCAGACTAGATAAGCTTAAAACCGGGGAGACAGACCCTGGAAGGATTTGAACTGATGTATTTTGACATTGACAGATTGCTATTAGTGTTTAGTGCCTAAACATTCCTCAACACTCTACACTCTGAAGAGATTGCCTATGATGTTAATTAGCGACTTCTGTATAGATTCCCTGGAAGTTAAAATTTAAGGAAAGAAGCAATAGAAAACAAAGGGAAAGAAGAAAAAGCCCCCTGAGAAGAAAACATAAGGCCGTCTACCAACTTTATGGAAGAGCTGAAACAGTAACCTCTATCTCCTTTCTCTTACCTTATTCTCTATAAGATATTTTGTCGACATACACAGACACTGCCTCTGGATTAGCTACAGAAAAAGGAACAGTTATAACTCCTACTACAGCCTTTATGTATTTGTGGAAAAAATTTATTTCCATGTTGCATATAATTTCTACATTAGATATTTATTTGATATACACATTGATTAATCTCTCCTGTGTCATAAAAACCTTCTCTATAGTTCTGTGTTTGTTTCAGGTTAGAACCACTCCATACTGAAAATTTTAAACCATCTACTTTATGAGTAAGATGCCAGATTTACTTTTTAAATGCCTACTTTCATGCATCAATAGTTACCGTATGGCAGAAACCACACAGTCTGAGATGGCAAATGACTCTTTTGAGGATATACGTCAGTAATAACAGTAAAAATGGAATCATGGTATCTTTTGAGCTGTAACTTACATATCTCAGAAGATCTGACTGTGATAAGAGACACATGAGCGTGCATTAACATGCTGTTTTTATCAAAGGATTTTTCTGTTTCAGAAAATTATTTTTGAAATGATTCAGGAGCACTCAGTAGTTTCACGATTAGAACTTCAGATGGTGTCCTGGGTAATTTGCTGACAGAGTAGTCATCTCTCCAGAAATGCACTATTAAATGCAATTCCTACTGTCATTAATTCCAAAATCTTATCAAAAACTGATGGTTTCCTGGTGGTTCCAGAGGAGTATGTTAGGCAGACCGTCAGTGAGCACAGGCCATGGGAGGATGATGGATTTATTCCTAGTGGGGTTTCATGTTTTAATTTGAAACCTGTTGCTAGGCTGAAGAAATAAATAATCATCAGGACAATTAAGATCTTAAGAAAGCAGCAGATCCTATGATTACCGACTCAGCTGGCTTGAACCGGGTGCACTGGGGTCTGTGTCTGCAAGTAAACTGTTGTGGTACATGTATATAACAACTACTGGTGTTTTTGCTTCTAGGTTATGTGCTGTAGATGGAATTGCATCGATTGTAGCAGGATTTGTGAAAAAGAAATGACCGATTAAAATTGTCAGAGCTAATGTGGTGTTCTCAGAGTGTTTCAATTGGAACTTCTAAGGAACTGGAAAACCTGAAGCTCAGATGATGGAAAAGTTTGCCTGAGCTTCAGGAAAGGTGCCAATGCAACTAACTCAAGGTCCAGTTTACCCAGGCCTTTGGCTCCTTCTGGGTTTTCCAGGGTTGCCTTGTGACTCATTCTCTTTGCAGAGGTCCTGTTCTGTAATTTCTCCTGGATCATCATTCCACAACCTTCTTTCTTCCTGTCCGAGGAACAGAAGTTTCTATGTACCAGGAAAGAAGAAAGCATAGGACTGGACTATCTAAAGGAGGAATTTTGCTGCCTTTGCCATGTCTGAGTTGTAGGGCACTGCAGTAGAAAGACTACAAGCGTGGTGCCAGATTGAGGCCCCACTGAAACTGAGGTGTGTAGGAATCATTCATCTACTCACTGCTCTCTCTTAGTGGTACCTCTGCTGAAGATGGACCATCTGTACGAGTAACAGTATTGATATACTAAGGGCCTACATCCTTTTTGTTTGGCACTGGCCATTCACTAAGCTCCAAGTACCTGCCATTCAGTGCCCATAGCAGAAATAGTGGATGTCTCCTGCAGTTGACTGATGGAGATGTCTGTCCCTGAAGGAACAGAGCGATGCATGATATTAGCAGTTTATCTGTTTAGTGAAGTTGTCTTCAGGAAGCAGTGGTTAGTCACAGCAGTCCCCACTGGAGTTTAAAAGGATTAATAACTTCAGTGAGAACTCATTTGTATTGCAGGCAAGTGAGCTCATCTAAGCCCTGTATGTTGAAGGGTTGATCCTAACAGAAAGTAAGCTTTAAACATCCACATCATGTCCTGTCTGGCTGTGCTCTGCTTGCTCAGTGTCTGGCTCAGACTCCAGTTACCTAATTCACCATATCTGACCACCACATGAGGGAGTCTTTAAACTGTTGGAAATCAGTGTGTGTGTATGTGCATGAGGGGGTGAGAGCAGGACACTGTTGTTGACAAAGGGTCAACAGTTGGTACCAGATGTGATTTTCAGCATTTAAGGTAGCAATTATATTTTAGCTTTGGTTTCCCTCATCCCTCTTTTATTTTGGGAAGTTAGGTCCTAAGGATATGAAGTTCTGTTGACACATGGATTTAATTTGTTAGTTTGCTACTAAGTTAGAAATGAATTTTAAGTAAATCTGTTACTCTCAACAAAGCATTTTTCCATTGCATTTGTTCATTATATTTCTGCCTGAACCAGAAATTCCTGCTTGTGTCTTCAGCTGGTGTTAATTGTCATTGCAAAGCTTCTGTTGGGTGAATTAGTTCAGCGGAAATACACTGAACTACTCTGGGCAAAACCCCAGGCCAAGTCTATGTGTGCCACCAGGACAAACTTCTTTGAGATTCTTCATGCTGCCAGATAGTCTAGAGAAGGTTTAAAATGCAGAATACTGTTATAACTTTATCTCTTGTCCCTACACATTTTCCCAGTTTCATTCTGACCTGTTTTAACTATTTTGTTTTTAAGTACCTGGAAGGATAGAGTGACACTTGATGAGTTCTTGTAACTTGATGTTGATGTGTTCTGATTGCTCATTGCTGTTGAGCATTCTACTAGAGAGCTGGTTCAGAAATCAGAAAGCCTTTGTGAATTTAGTTAGAAACTAATTTTGAACACTTTTGTTTGAAGTTGGTTATGGGCTGCTTGTCATCTCTGAATTTCAGACAGACAGTGGATATAATAAAAAAACAGGTATTTTAGGTGTGTCCATTTAGTGACTGCTAATAATAAGTAATATCTGCCTGACCTACTAACTGTTAAGGCCACTAATTGGAATGTGTCTTCAGTGAAAATTATGCCAGTAGAATGTCAAATCTAGTGCTTTCACTAAAAATGACGCAGTTTAATACTGCAAGGGGTGTGAGTGGGGGGATATTCCTAAATGGGCATAAATGGAGTGCAGTATAAAGCAATCCCTCATGGAATTCCTTATGTCTGCCCACACACCAGTGGTTTGGGGAGAGAAAAAAGAGTTCAGGATACTCCTCAGCCCTGAAGGGAGAAAAAGCTGCAGAGGATACTCCTCAGCCCTGAAGGGAGAAAAAGCTTTATTTTGGAAAATGAGCTGAGCTGATTTTGCATAAGGATTTAGTTTTGAGTTATCAATATTCTCTGAGGGCCATGCATCAGTAAAGGGCATAGAAAACCTGAGGCATTTCTGATGAAAACCCAAGCACCTGGCTTAAAACTTAAAAGGAGTGCATCAGTTTGTATTATTTCAAAGAAGAATGTGATAACTCTTAGTACCCAATTTGATGTTTGATCTTTTTCTCCCTTTTCACATATTGGCTCTTCCTCTTATTTTCAAGCACCCAATTCCATGGTGATTTACAAATGGGGTTATCACTGACCATGGAATTTGCCCAGCTGGTTGCAGTGTATGAAAGTCACTGAGATGTTTTATGTTATTTCATACTGCTTTTGTAAGGTGTCTAAAAAAACCCATGTGATACTACTTGTAGGGTAGGGAGGTACATCTGATCAATGGCTTATCTATTTGAAAAAGAACTGGACCTTGTGGATACAAGGTGCAGAACTAATTTGTCTTTAAGGGAAACTCCACATGCTGGTGGCTCAGCAGGAGAATAAAATCTTGATGCTGCTGTATTTGGATAAGCTTGGTAAACTGAGCATGATCATCAGTATCCAGGGACAGATCCTGCCATCCGCAGTGGTGTTGCTTTGTGTCATGTATTGTCAATGGGCCTGGTGATCTCTATGAGGCACCTTGCAGTGTAACACATGAGTAAAGATGATGGGATCCAGCCCTGAGCTAGTAAGGTGGCCACTACTACCCACACAGCAAGAGCAAGAGCTAAACTGATGTGATTGCACGATCAGCTCCTAAGCCCTGTAGTACAGAGCTGTGGCATTTCTGCTTTTCACATTTCAGAGACAAACCCTAAGGAATACTGCATCGAGTGACCCATTTCTCCAATTCTTGGAAGAGGCACATTACTTCCAAACAGTGCCATGCCAAGGATTGACTATTCCCCACTGCTGTTCTGTTTGTATTCATGAGAGATCTCTGCTGTAACAATCAGCAAGTGCAATCCTGAACTTGTCAGAATAATAGTTCTGCTTGCTTTGCTGCTGCTGCTGGGCAGCTGCTTGTTGATAGGCACTGTACATCTCACTTGTCATTGTGGTGTTAGTATTCAGACACTGAGGGGCCTTAATTAATGACTTTGAAGATATGGTCTTTTATAATTCATGACAGGACTTTAATTAAAATCAAATATATAGCAGTTGAACTAGCAAAGGATTTAAAGTGCACAATCTTTGATGAAGACAGTGATTCCCTCTGACCACTGGTGATGGTTGCTGAATGCAAATTCCATTTCATCCCAGCAGACTCACAGAATAGAATGGGCTTTTTTTTTTTTTTAAAACAGAGAGGTCCCTGTTGTTATAGACTATGGAAAAATGGTAAGGTCAAGGGGTCTGCAGTCATTTGGTTCCCCCTCCTGCTCCGATTTCCTCCTCGAAAATCCTCATGTATTTTAAATGTCTGTATTGGTAGGGGAAAAAAAGGACACGCTGTGTATGGTTCAGGTACTCACTCCAGGACTCTTGTCAAGGCAGTAAGAGAATTCTGATTTCACATTAAGGGAAACTGAGGCTGTGCTTTCACTCGGACAATGCAGGAGATGCTCATGGAATTTTGAAGAGTTCCACCTGATGCATTGATCAAGTGCATGTCTTTCTGGCCTGTGTTAGGATAACTGGACTTAAGTAAACATGTAGCAGTATTTATTGCTGTAGATTAAATCTGCTGTACCGAGACCATGGTTTTCTTATGATATTTGATTTTATTTCAGTTTATTTGATCTTAATGTATACCTTGATTCACCTAAATTTCTTATATGTTTTTTATCTAGGGAACTTATACTGCTAGCCCACTAATGAATTGACTCCCATGAAGTTCATGGAATGGACTTCATGGTCTTGCTGGTTCCTCTGCCTGCTAAGGGCAAAGATTTAGAGGACATTGGTGGCTTTGATTTTACAATTGTTGGTTGTATTTTAAGTTTTATCATCTTATCTGGTCTGTTGAGGGATGGCTCTTCCTTTCTGTGGGACTAGTTGATTGTTTGGGAGTTGCCAAATTTCCCATCCTGTGTATGGAGGCCAATCTGTGATCTTACCATCATAAACAAACAAACAAATAGCCAAACAAAACTAACCAACAAGAATAACTACCTACTGCATATACAAAAAACAATAAATTAAAGAAAATTTACAATTTAATACAGCTAAGGGAAATTGGTCAATAAGTCACATCAAGATCTTTCAAAAAAATTGCCTTGAGAGGGAGATGAATAATGGAAAAAATTGCATTTGAATAAATTAGTCACTGCAAGCTAGCAAAAATTCAGAAATATCTTATTTAGTAGCTCTAGAAATGGTTTAACAGGAAGAAAATAGAATTCACAGTTTTGCAGTAGTTTCTGAAAAATGTCTTTGGTAAACATTGAACATCATTCAGCCATCTGTAGTTACCATCTTTACAGTGGCAATAACTTCTTAGATATAAACATCAATAGAAATATATCTTATAAATATAAAATAGCTTCCCTGGAAAGGAGACATTACTTGATTTTTTTCAGTGGTTGCTCTTGGTAATGTTGCAAAAAGTTCATTGGTTTTATATTATTAACTTTTCACATAGTCCTTCTACCAAGTGCTAAAACTACAATTTTTGAACTGTTAAAATGGAATTTCTGGTCACAGTCATGGGGGGATTTTTATCTGGAGGTTTTTTCTTTAGTTTTTATTGTCAATTTGCTGGAGCAAATTGTTCCTCACGTTTGATTGTTTAAGGCTGTTTGGCTGGCAGATTTATTTGTATATGAGTCTGTATGGGCTGTTTGTGCAGGTCCAGCCACTGTTAGGGCAGCTGAGAATGATAAACCCAAGTAAATGTCACCTAATTGCAGAGTCGTCTCGGGTGGAGCCGTGTTTCATGGCATCATCCTAGAAAAGCTTTGGCTTGTTTTCAAGCTCTGGTGTGCAGAACTCAGCTCAGGGTCTACACCCAGACTGTCCACACCGTTCCTGGCTCTGCACATGGGGCGGGAGCTGTTTGAGGAGGCTCTTCAGGAAGGCAGCTCGTGTCTTCCTTTCTGCTCTAATTGGGTATCAAGGGCAGCTTCTCTTCCTTTAGCAAGCCATGCCGGCATTGGTTCATCCCGGAGATCTCAGGAACAGAATCACAACCTCAAAGATGCCAAAGAGGCCAAAAACGGAAGGGCACGCTGGGAATCCCAAGGGGGAGCAGAGAGGAAACCCTCCTGGCCCTCACTGCTTCGGTGGGAGGTCCCGAGTTCAAAGGGAAAGCTCCATTAGTGTGGAAACTGAAGGAGCGGCACTCTCTGCCTGTCCTTCATGGGCTGTGTTAGCTCCTAATGGGAATGGCTGCATAAAGGCAGCGTCTTAATGGGCAGAGAGAATGTTTCTGTAAAGGGATTAAGTTCCAACTTTTTGTCTTTCAACGTTTTTATTACTCTTGCTATGCTTTTTATGAGCCGTTAATTTCTTTCATACTTGACCATTATTAATACAGGGCAAATAAATGGCTAAACTGCTTCCAGAGGCAGCTTGAGGGACTGTTCAGCATGTCTGCATTTTCCTGTCAGGAACAGAGTCTAGGGACATTTGCACAAGTTTACATGGGATTTTGTTCCTGATTTTAAAATGATATTAAACAATATGACTACTGCTGCACACAAAATCTGCATCATGTATTTTTTTTTCTGTTTCAAAGAATAAAGTGCTTAAGGTTTTACTCTGAAATTTAAATGAAGATTTACTTTGGTTTCATTTCTGTATTTCCTAGCCTCCCCAGTCTGCTGTGATGTAATAGACAAAGATTTGCATTGGGAATTTAGATCATAAGTAAATCAATACATGTTTTTCTGATGACAGTAAAATAAGCAGTGGGAACTTCTGTGTACAGTGATGGATTAACAGGCATTACTGAAAACATGTCATTTTCTATGGTGCAACAGCACCTGTACAGTAATTTTTTTTCTATTTTCCTTACCTTTTTTAGCATTACCATCTGTGATGGAGCCATCTTCCTATTCCAGGAATGGATCTACTTTCAATGCATTGAGTTGTCTTGCTCTCAGCTCTTCACACTAAGCATCTTTGCAACTTCAGCAGTTGTAGCTGACTGGGTTTTTTTGTTTGATCTCCTGAGTATCTTTGGGAATGGCAGGCCACATGTCACCTGAGATGAGCCATGATGCTTTACCCAGAACAGTGATTTCATTCTGGATGCTGCTTTACTGAGCCTTTTCTCACTCCTCTGGTGCTTGTATCTGGAGTCTACAGACCTCTCTCAGGTACTTCACAGAGCAGAAATCTGTAACCTTGAAAACCAACCTTCTGAGTTCCCAAGGGGGAGGTAGGACATTAGGCTTCTTTAGGGAATGAAATAAGTGATTTGCTATTTGTTCTGATGTACAGAGATCTCACCAATTAGGACAAGAAGCTTTTCCACACTCTTGGTCCAAGATCAATACTACCTCTCCAGCACCCCTTTCAGAGCACAGTGACACTCGGCATTTGCTGCTGCCAATTTTAAGTTAATCTTAACCCTAATTCTTAATCATACCTAAGTTTGAGGGAAGGAAGGCTCTTCAGGTGTCCCTGCTTGATTAGGTTTTGCATTGCAAAGATTTTTACACATTAGCTCTTCCAGTTCTCTGCTCCAGACAGAAAAGCTCTACATTTGCCCATCATAATTCACCATATCATGAATTCAATCTTGCTATTTCATAGGTACATTAGCTCATATGCACAGAAACTTCCATTTTCATTTGTTTCACTGAAGTTCATCAGGTCTGTCTTTTCAGTAAAGCTGAGGAGATAATTCCAAGAATCAACCCAACACCATATGCAAAAGGAAAGGTAACCCTCTGCCTCTGAAGTCAGGTGAAATCCTGATAATCTGTAGCATTGCAGGCTGACCCAATACAACATCTCACGAAAGGCAGTGTAACTGAGCTCTGTTTATATTACTTCTGTTTATATTACTCTGTTTATATTACTTCTCATAAAGATAGCATGAGAACTGATTCATAGCAGTCGTTTGTTATTTATATGAATGTACAGATCAGAATCAATGAAATATGCATGGATACACTGCATGTACTCTAGAGGGATCCATGAGTTATAGCTCATAGGCTGCACACACCTCCTCATACCCTGGATCAGTGTTCTGATTGTGTAAGGAATAAAACTACTGCTGATGTGAAAAACAAGAAGAGAGCAGAAGTGGTCAGAGCCACTGTTGGTATATTAGATTCTCATAGTTGTAAGAAAGGCACCACACCTGCTAAAACTGCAGAAAAAAACCCAGTCCCTGTGAGGATGGCGAAGGGAAGACTCTTCCTCTTCCCTCAGAATTCCTGGACTTGCAATTAATGTTGCTTTCCCCTCCAAAGTCAGAACAAGATGTAACAGGGGATATTGCTGTTCTATAAGAATAATCAAGACTATGATGGGAAATTAATCTTTTATTTTATTTGTTTGGGTTTTTTTAACCAGTGTGTATAGATGCTACACCTCATAAATTTTGGTGGGATAGCAATCAAACTATTGATAATTTCTCCAAGATTTGGAAGATAACCTTTTTCAAATCACAGAGGTCAACTGCCAATTGCTGCTTATTCTTTCAAAAATTCTTATGTCCTCAGTTTGACAGAGCACTTGAGCACTTGTTTTTGCTCAATAGTCATGTGAAACAAAAGAGATTAGTCTTATGCTTAAAGGCTGGATTGGAATGTATTTGCTTGAAGAAAATTAAATGCATTTATCATTGCAAAGAATGTAAATTCTGTATTGTCAAATTCTAATAGGCTGAAGTTCAGTCAAAAGAATAGCACTACTCATACACAGTATGAAGAGGAAAGCAGGCATAACAGCAAGAAGAATATTTAATACTTTCAAAGCACCTTTCACCCAATGAGTTCACATTGCTGTGTGCATAAAAATGATCAACATTTCAACACCTCTGTGAACTAAGCTGAATATCTCCTTTCTCAGGTGGGAAAGTCAAAGCACAAAGACTTTGAATGATTTATCTGCATGAATTGGTTGCAGAGCTAAGAATCAAATCGTGGCTTGCCTCAGTCTGCCATGATATTATTGATCATACCAACTATTCAGTCATTTATACTACATAGAAGTGACAAGCTCTGTCATTCAACTGGATAAAAATAATTTAAAAATATGATTTCAGTGCAGCTCTTACTTGCCATTCTCCAAGATCCTTTTATAAGAAGTTTGCCTTTTTCTCTCCCAGGACACCAATCCTTGGATTTAAAGTTTACTGCATTCATTCTGCATTTCACTTCCACCAAACAAAAAGTTAGGGCTGGCCAAGTCACCTTGCCTAATGTTAGGACACTGCTACAATAAAAGTGGGAAAAGGCAAGGCTCTGTGGAAACTAATTTCTCTCTTACTGATATATTATACTAGATGTGGAGTCTGTTACTTGCTTCTCATTGGGAAAGCTGTGCCACAATGTATATTTAGATGTATAATGTGCTCTCTGGAGCATGGGCAGAACCTTTTCTCATACAGCTCAGTGACACCTCTCTCTCCCAGCCTCTGTGGGCTAAAGTTACTCCCTCTCCTCTCACCCATTTGTGAACCATGAGAAAAGATCATTTACAGGCCTCTTTGTGTTGAATGTAGTGCTAAAATATTTTTGTTCCCATTATATAGCACACTGGAATGTCCAGATCCTAAGGAAAATTGCCGAAGGACCTTAACATTATGAGTTCTTTAAAACCGCTTTATTTTTACCAAGAACTTTTCAAGTACAGTAAAACAAATAGCTGATGTTTTGCTCCTGGAAGTTTTGATGTTGGATTCTTCCTCTTGTAGACCTTGGAATGTTAGTCATTCTCTGGTGAATGGGACAGGGTTCCTTACTTTAGAGACCTTTAATTGCTTTAAAGTTTAAGATTTCTATTGTATAGAAGCCAGATGCTTTTCTGAGCCCATCTGTCTCACACAATGCCCACATGCATGTCTCCTAGTTTACACACTGCAGATAACTTTTTCTTAAATGCCATTACAGTGAGGGAAATGACTATAAAACAATGGCACTTGCCCTCTAGACCTGCTGCCCATATGTCTGACATATCTGCTTACTTAACGGAATTGAGTTTTTATTATTGCCAGCAATTAGGAGACAATATAGTTGTGGGAAAGTGAGCTGGTTTCTGCTCTGTCTGGCACATTAACAGCATCGCTCTCAGGTAAATTTCCGTTACCAGGTTTTTATTATTGGTGATGATATTTGAGCCTTTACCATCAGACTTCTGATGCCAGGTTGCATTTACAGAGCTGGGAGAATGGGAAAAAAGAAAAAAAGAGAGAAGAAAATCCCTTGCCTCATAAATTGAGTAGACTTAGTCTGGAAGATATTGAAAGACACTAATGGTTCATTAAAGCACATTTTCCTCATTTTTAACTTCAAACAAAGTTGGGGCGGTCAAAGAGAGTTGTTAATGGCATTTGTAGAAAAAAGTGTGTCAAGGTATGGAGATATCATGATGGATTGTGGGTCTTTCTTTTTAAAAGGTGTGACATGGTCTTACTCCATTGCTTGTTTTATGATGTGTTTCTCCTCCAGGGCTGCAGCTTCAGCCCATCATGTGGCTGCACACACAAGCTCCTCTTTCTGCTCCCTTTCTGCTCACTCCTATATGAAACTCCCTGCAATGGTATCTCTGTGTGCCAGTGTGGCCATGCTGTTACTACTACTGGTTACTTTACTACAAGAAAATTCTATGTCTAGCACTTAATTTTTTTTATTTGTTGGTGAGGTCATAGTACAAAATAATTCAGATATTAATTAGTTGTTTCTGCATAATTGGTTGTTTCTGCAAATTTGGTCTGAACGTTTAGCACTGGCAGTAATAATGAAATCAAAGCTGTTGTGGTCTAACTGCTGGGTTGTTGGTGATTTGAGTGAAAACCACTTGCTAAATGGTTGTTAACGTGAGTCAGGGACCTTCCATCCCAGGGTTTAGCCACATCCCAGGCTTTCATTTCTCCATTAGGAAGGAGCTGTGGCACTGAAAGGGCTGTAGCATGTAGGTTCGCTCATTAAATAGTGTGTTCAGTTCCTTTGCAATGGACAGTGTTACGAGCAAAGCATGCACTCTTGGTGTCCTCTCATTAATCCATGTTATTAAGGAAAAAAAATACAGGACGCTACTGCTTTGCCTGGTGTCTGTAGCAGCTTGGGGTATAAAGAAGCTGACAAAAGGTCACTTGATACAATAACAGGTGGTTTCCTGTGCACTTCCAGCTCTTTGCTAAGTATCAAAATTCTTCCTTTAATGAGTCATGAGATTACTGACTGTATGACTTGGTTTGTTATCAGAATTAGAATACCATCATGCTTCATTTATGAGTATTTGCATAAATCAACACATCTCTTCCTTTAATAGGATGTACAATGCTAAGATCTTAACTTAGACTGGAGTTGCTTCTTTCCTCATATTTTATGGAGCACATGGACTTGATTTTTAAATTTTTAATTCTAACACATCTTATTAAACGTGCAGGCATAGAGAAGCACCACCAGTCAAAGACATCATTATTATATGCATGGAGGGTTATCTTCTGCCTTTCTACCCTCATCATTCATTAATGATGCACAGAGGCTTGTCATTTGTCTTTTCAATTCTTTGACTTTATTTTATTGCTCATATTTTATGACACATGGGGAGCTCTGTAGCAAAAATTCATCATCAGCCTTACATGTCTTTGGAATTATCATCTCTATTAGGCCAGGAAAAAGTACCTTTTGTTCTCTTTGTATTTTCCTTATGAACTTAGTCTAACATCACTTTCTTATTGATGCTGTTTCTTGCAGTCTTTAATTTTCTAAAAAAGCCTACTAACACAGCTCTGCTGTATTCTGAAAAATCAGTGCACATGTACAGCCTCACCTTTAGCAGCCTTTAGCAGCCTCACAGCTGCTCCTATGAAACCCCACTCACATCAGGTATTTTCATCGGAACCTCAGTTGTAACTCCAGTTTGCCATTCAGATAGTGACCTTAGATATGATTAAGATGCTGCTTAGTCTTTGTAAAACTGCCAGATAGAAATCTCTCCTGCCAACTATGTTGGGTGTGTGTCTTTGCAAGGCAAGCTGTGGTCCACTGGGAACAGTGAGGAGACTATTAAAGCAGTTCTGACTTCTACATGTCACTTTTGTAAGCCCCCCAAGATACTCTGATCAGAGTCTTTGGAGCGTTTTAAGTTTTCCAAGTTCAGTTTAAAGAGCTTAATCAAACTTTCTGACACAACTGGCACACATTAACATTTTTCAGCTGTAAACACACAAACCCGGGAATTTCTAATTGCCAGTAATTAAAGTGTGTGGTTGGTTTTGAAATGCTTTCCTATTTTGAAGAAGTTTGAAGTGGTACAGCTCCCCAGTGACGTTCCCAAGGAGACAGAGGCCTGCCTGAGGCTGCCTTGATGCCTCTCAAAAAGGTAATAGGGAAAAAACTGGGCTGTGCACTCATCTTGCATAAACATTTGAGCTGGGGCTACTCTTGTGTGCTCATAGAAAAAAAATTAGTTGGATAACTAAGCAACTAATTAGTTCACCATGCCAAATATCACTTACTGCCTGATATGACATTTAAAAGGATTCTGCTGTGCATCAGTTTTTTGCTGAAGTGGTTCAAGAGCTTAGAAACACAAACCCGTACTGTCCCAGCAGGATGTGGGTGGCTTCCATTGCTTTATTAAAAACATTTACGAATGAAATGTTCTTTGGACTAGAGCTAACCCTGAATTACTCTGAAAAGATCCAGAGACCTACCAGTTAGGGGCCAAGTTATATGCGTTTCCTCAGAGCTCTTTGGAGCCCAGAGAGAGGCAGCCCTTCCCCGGTGCTTCAGTGCTTTATCCAAACACTGGCTCTGAGAAACAGGCACGGCAGGGAAGGTCTCCTGGGGATTATGATATACTAGAACTGTCTCAGCCTCCTCTGGAGCATCTGGGGCTAATGACTACTAAGAGGAATTTGATAGGAGGCATAACCTAATCTAATATGGTAATTCCTAGATTTTCATGATAGCCTGATGCTTGACAAAAGCCACTGCTGGGTTTTCCTTCCATGTGCTCACAGTAAATTCTTGCATAATCTATTTAAAAAAAAAAAAAGAGCAGAGTTGCTGAGCCAGGACTTGGCAGTTCATCCTCTAGGGATGCACTTGTGAGTATTTTTGGTTCTCCGAGTGGTATTTCTGGTGGCCACATCACAATTCAGTTTTTAAGTGCTTGTCTTTTATTATCTCTCACAGGGTTTCTTGATCTTCCTGTCTCTTCTCGTCAGTTCAAAAATACGGTAAGAGCAGCCTTTATTGTGGTGTTCTGGCCCTTCTGTTTTCAGTTTCAGCCGTAGTGAGGAAGCTCAGAAGGAAAAATGCCCCTTTTTTTGGAGAGGTTAACCATTTCAAGCCTGAATTGGTTGAGCAAGTGCAGAATGGGGGTTGTTTCTTACTCTGAAGATTCAAATTGAAAAAAAATTAGAGATAATCTAAACTTTCTGCAATCACAACATAAAATTAATTAAAAAGGTTTAATATGTAGGTCACTGCAGTGTGTTCCACTTCTTTTACAGGTTGACCAGTCAGTAAGGGCACCCTCCTTTGGATGGCTGTCATGCCATGTGGAGAATGGGTGACACCATGAGAAAACTTTTGGCAAAGGGCATTATGGAGCCATCTGAATCTGATTCCTCATCTGCCATCTTTTATCTCTCCGGCTGCTCCAGGCCAAAGAGTTTTCATTCACCAGAAGTGCTATAGTTAACATGTGAACTAGACTGCTTCTACTGTTCCATTGCTTCTGCTGTATATGCCTTTTTTCCTGTGGATACAGATATGTGCCAGTGAAATGAGTAAATATATTAAAAACTTATCTGACATCCTGAAGATGGAAGAGAGAAGTTTACCAAGAAGATCAGGTTTATAATTAAATACTTAGAAGGAAAGTGTGTTGGAGGATTAAAGCTGTTAAATTCAAATCCGTTTTCTATGTCTTCTGCACAGAATCACCTTATCAAGAGGAAAACCAAACTGAGCAAGTTTCCATGGAACATGAATTGGGAAAGAATAAGAATCAGAAGCTTAACAAAGCATTTATTACCTAGGAAGAAGAATGATGCACAACTTTTGTTTTATTGATTTGTATTTTAGTTTACATTTTTCGGACAAGGAAGCAGGAATTTGGAGGTTTTTGGCAAAACAGGATCAGTTCTACTTCGCTAGTACTGCAGTACTTTGGGTACGGTGATAAAATGACTCAGGTATTAGCAATTCTGCTACTTCCTCTAGAAGATGGTTTCACAGCTGAATAAACATCACCAGAGGAGTTCTTCCTGCTTCCATTCAGAGAAGTGAAAAGGATTGTGGTCCCCTTTATTCAGGACGGCAGAAACAGTTCTTTGGGAAACAACATGAAGGTGCTTGGAGGGGAAAAGGAGAAAGCCTAAATGTGTGGGACAGAAAATGTGTGCTGAGGATTTATGCTTTTAAAACAAAAGCAGCAGAGTTGTAGAAAGAAAGTAAAATGTCCATTCTCCTGAAGGCAGCTGCAGAATATCAGGCAGATTGGCAGCTATGGGATGGTGATGTTTTCATTTATGCTTCAGCTTCCAGATCCCACTTGTAGGCAGAATCCATTGAGTGACAACACCAAATACTCAGCTTGCAGTTGAGCAGGTTGCTCTTTAAACAATGAAATCTTGGAAGACCAGAACTCTAAATGTCCTGCTTAGAGCTTTTCCGTAGCATTTTTTCAAATTCCAGCTCTGACACTTGGAAGCCCAGACCACTAGCCTTCAGAAACCCAGGGAGGAATTTTACAGGGGCTTAGGAAGTGGCCATGGATCTGCCTCAGCTCTGCATGGGTGGGTTGTTGCTTCGGGGCTAGAGGGAAGTCCCTCAAAGTCTGAGCAAATGACTAGAAATGTGGGATTACATGGTCTTCATAAGAGTAGCTTGCAACCAGGATCCAGGGGGTGTCTGCCCTGCGTTCTCTTACATCCCAAGGTAATGAAATTTCCCACTCAGAGTGTTTTAATGAGGCTAATTACACACACTTTCTGTATTTAGTTTGTAACGCTCTGACTTCTCAACTCATGTTTGCAAAGCCACAAATCAGAATGCTATTTTTAGATGGAGACACTACCTTGGATTCATGCTGAGAATAAATATTTATAAGAATAAGGAACCCAAATAATTCAAGAATGTTAAATTCAACTAAATACTTCCAAGACATGGTGAAATTAGTTAGCAAGTAGAAAAGGTTATCTTACAACAGAATTTGCTGAAGTTATAATTAATATATATTTTCCACGTTTGTATTGACTCAAAGATCATCTAAACTAATGGCAGAAAATGTGTTATTTTAAAGATTTGGCATTATAATCTCTTTGGGTCCCGTGTGTCAACCAATGCTAGACACTTTTTTCCCTGCAGGCAGCAAATGCTAATGAAGGCATCTCAAGTGTCTGAAGGGATACTGATATTTCTGAGAGTTCGTTACTGCCAGTGAGTGACTTTCAGGCACTTGTGCAGCGCACATCCCCTGGACCCATGTGTAACCAAACAGCATTAATGCTTCCACTCTGGAGGTATCTGTGTCAGGCTTTCTTCTGAAAAGTTTCCTTGCTGAAGAGTCAGGAGAAAGGAACCATGCCAAGTGTTAGACTTGGTAAGTGTGTATGGGATTGTGACACAGTGAAATAGGGTGAAAGAAGGAAATTGCAATTTATTCTTCTTGTTCCGAACTTAAAATTAATCCAAGACAAACAAGACCTTTACTCCACTTAAAATGACAGCAGAAATACTTACGTGAGCCCATACAGATGCTGTACACAGTGAAGGGAACACATCACACTGCTGGTGCTCTCCTTTAGTTTTACAAGCTCTCTTGTGACCCAAATGCCACGTTGGTAACTGTGCTTCCTTTGGCTGTATGGTGAGTGTGCTAAATACCACATCTCTGAGCCACCAGGCAAGGGCCTGAGAGTGATGGCTGTTTATGGCTGCCAAGTAGGCTCTGTTTTCTCAGGCACTTGAGTTGCTCATTAAGAACATATGTGATGATGAAAACTTTTATGCTACAGGTCTGTGAACTCTTACGAGCAAGAAAGATTCTACACTACCTCAAAATAACAATGTCAAGGTGAGCTAGATAAATGTGTCATTCACTTGCATTAAGCAGTGAAATACTACCTCTGCAGTCGGTGTGCATAGCCCACAGATGAGGTAGGAAATGTTAATGTCAATTAATGTACACATGGTCATGGTGAATAATGCCAGATCCGATCCTAACTCTAGTGCTAAGCTTATTGACTTCATACGAAACTTACTGAGCTCAGAGATCAATCCATTGCTGTCAAACTGGTCTAACGGCATCCTCCAGCTCTGGTGGCCCCTGAGCCACTGACTCTTAGAAGCTTGTATAGTTTATACAAGAAAAAATCATGCTATGGGCTTATTGTCTCTTACTTTCTTCCCTAGGCATGTACTGCTGATTCCCAGGGGACAGCCCTAATAAAGCTAGATGGGACATTTTCTTTGAACTATTAAGGCCTTGCTTATGCTCTTAAACTAAAGGCACCCACTAAACTTAACTTCTGATCCAAGAAGGATTATGAATACTGGAGTTGAGAAACAGGAAATGCCTCTTGGCATGAACTTAGGAACTTTTTTATGTGTGTCCCAGAGAATGTAATTAGGAGTGACACGACTTTGGAAAGAGATTCAGTTTCTCAGACTTAGCAGAAACCCACCATACTAGTCTTTTTAGATCAATATCACTTGCTGTTGTCCCAGTCAGTAAATTGGAAGCAGACCTGAGAGACTAGGTATGCCATCCTGTGCTGGTGAATGAGAAGCATTCTGCACTAACTAGGCCCCTTCAGGCTGGCTTACAGGGTTGGCCTTGCAGAGAGCCCTCTGTGAGTTCCAGTCTGCGTGGCTTCCTTGGGCACACTGGGAGGGCACTGTTGCACTGCACGCATAGCCAACTGCTGCATTCACTGGCTCAGGTCAGAGGGGCAAAAGGAGAGATCAGCTCTTAGTTCTTGGACATACTAAGAGTTGTTCAGAGGGATCTTTTTGTTTTAGGGAAATGTGAAGGACAGTCTTCCTGTACAGTTGCCCAAAATCTAATGTTTGGATTGTGAGCTCCTCAAAGCATGTACTTCATGTCTGTATTTATCTGAAAAATGCCTTTCAGCACCCTATTAAAATGCAAATATTTATAACCTCTAGCTATTCCATTTGTGCTTGTCTAACCATGAACAAAACATTCCTCTCTCATTCCTCATTCTCATCCTTGTTCTTATCCTCTCTTAACTTCCCATTCAGACATGAAGGAGGGATGGTCTTTTCAAGTCTTCTGTGGTAAGAAATGTTCTTTCTCACTCTTCTATTCTGCTCTATAAGATCAGTGAAATTAATGGACACCATGGGTAAGAAATGAGTGAGAAAAAAGGCTTGGCTTACTGCTTGTGAGAGAAAAACAAGCAGATGAACTCTAGGTACACAGCAGAACGATGATCCCACAAGGTTTTCTGCTGTCGGGTACTATCTGGCATGCAACATCAAAGAGAAAAGGAGCAGCCACCACAAACGGATGATTATAAAGCTGTTTTATAACTGCCTAGCATAGCTTTTAGCAAATTAGTGAGCAATACTTTTCTTTAATGCTTGGTGACATATGCATGAAACTCCCAGCACATCTGATTTCTAAGGCTTCAAATGATTGCACGTGTTTCTCTGCCATCCAGAATATAAACAAATATGAAAATACCTCTTTATCTAGTACTGATTATGGTCTCAGTTCTGAGCAACATGGAGGAGATTAAAGCCTGATGCTTCTGTGTACAGCCTAAGGCACTCTCACAGTGGGAGGATGGCGGTCCCCTTGTTCAATGTACTGTTCCAAATTCCATAAATGTCTCTGTCGCTGCTGTCACCTGCTACCATGTAAGATCAGTCTAGCTCTCCATGTCAACTTTGTAAAGTGCTTGTTCTTATTAGCCTGAACAGTGACAATTTGTTCTTGCAGGCTGCTCTGGGACATTTCCCTCTCCAGTAGTACATTGTTTGCCAAATCTACATGTTATTGCATTTGTCTGTGCAGTGCAGACTGCCTGGGAGGATAAAGCTAGACTTTTCAACTTGAAGACTTTGCAGTTGTAGGCCAAATTCTGTTCTCAGCTAATCTGATCAGATCAAGGCTACCATTTGGTCATGTCATGCGAACACCCCCACTCCCTCATTTACATTGCCATAATTTCAGGCAGAATGGATCACTCAGCCTTGGATGCCTTTTGTGTATTGAAATGTAACAAGACATCTTTTGTGTTAGTTTTATTTGTACAGTTTCATATAAACATTAAGACCTTCTAGGTGTTTTGAAAATCATTAAGGTCGCTTAAGAAAACAAGAAAGTTAATTTCCGAGTAAAGGATAGCAGGGCCATTTAATGGAACAAACCAAACACTTCTAGAGTGCCTTCCATCCTGGTAAGCCTAAGGCAGCTGCATTCCTAGCAAAGAATTTGGCAAGGTGCGTGAAATCAGACCAGAGAAGCCCCCAGAGGCACATAGAGGCTTTGTATCTCGAACACTCTGTTGTGGTGTCTGTGGTGCAATCAGTGGGGAGGGAAAAGTACTTAAAATTTCCTTGCCTTCTTTTCCTAGCTAGTTCTCTGGAGAAATGCAACAATTCTCTTACAAAGCAACAAAGCATTGATTTTTAAGCAAGGGAGACATTTGCAAAGCAAATGTGAGCAGGAACTGAACTGCACAAATGACTTGGGTTTCTGGCCATCCCTGTGGTCTCTGATGTGCTTCTAACTTACACCTGTGCACCCTCCCAGGCAGGCCCATCAGTCCCTAAATGATGGGCTGCAAGAGGTCTCCATAAGTAACATCTCCAGGAATGTCCTCAGGTGGTGTCACTCAAAATGAGCTTCATCAAATCAAAGGGAATTGAAATCACCTGTGCTACACAGAGTTGCAGCAGCTGAAAGCAATCTCAGTGATAATCTGTATTTAAAAGGTTGGGTTTGGTTGTGAGGGGTTGGTCTTAACGAACAGTGGAGTGACTCTGCATCTTTGTTGAAGGCATTATCTGCCAAAAAGTAAGTTTTATTCAGTATTGGATATTTTTAGTATTAACTTTTCTGTGTATTTTGAAGACAATGTGAGTAATGTTGAATTCTTTAGAGGGGCTTTACTCTCATTATTCTTTTCTCCCTCTAGAAAACCGAATACTTTTGCAAGTATCTTATTATAAAATTTATTTTCAAATGGAAATATTCTGTATTTTCTGCTTCAAATAGGTAGCTGGGCCTGTTCAGTTGCTAATTGAAAAAAAGGTCTCCTTATATTTGGGAATAATTAGTGTCAACGTCTTCATCTGAAACTCAGTAACTGCTGTGGATTTTTTTTTTTTATTTGTAACTTCAGTGTGTTGACATTTGATTCCAGTCAATAAATAATACAGGTTCTCGAGCATATATTGGTCAGTTTGCCTACCAAAAATAGGTTATAGTACAATTCTTGCAACACAATTGTCAAACTCAGAGGAAAAAAAAAAAGTACTGTCTCTCTACATTATTTTTCTGAAATTATTCATCAGAAGTCACTGAAATCACATGAGAAATAATGTTGCAAATTGCCTTTATGAAAAAAAGCAAGGAAAAAACCAACCTCAGTTCTCCTACAATGCTTTTCTATATTTAGGTTCTTTAAAATGTGTTTTAGAAGGTTAATTGTGGACTTTTGGGGATACAAGCAAATGCCAGTACAGTCTGAGAAAGTTAACCCACTTTTAGTACATTACAGCACATGACATGACCTTTGGGATTTTTGCATCTTCTTTTATTGCTGTTGCTGAGCCAGTAATAGTTGCTTTCTCAGATTTTGCATAATAGTCTGTGCAACTTCTCTTGTCTCTATGGTGCCTTACTAGTTTTTGCTTTTTCCATATGAATCTATTTAGATTTGCACATAAATCACTCTGCTGTTGCATGTTATAGTGCTGTTTTATTACTGATCTGTATGTTAGAGGAGTTTAAGTGGCCATGACATGCTCTGACAGGTCTTGTAGACTTTTTTTTTTTTTTTTTTTACAAAAGGCATTGTATGCTCAAAAGAAAAAAGAGGAATGGGGGAAAAAAAAAAAAGGTTAATTTGTCAAATGGCCATATCCATTAAGGAAGTCTGAGTATTTCTTTGCCAGTGAAATGAAACTCTAGGCAATAGCTCCCCACGTACATTATCAGGGGAGGGGAAGGCCATAATTTAGTTTGACCCTAGCAGAAATTTAAACCCTCCTGAGCTGATAAGATGAAGATGTTCTCTAGGCTCTGGCTGCCACAGGCAATCCCTGTGCCACAGCCTGGGAAGGGAAGCAGTTGCTGGCCTTGCCACAGCTGTGAGGTGACAGGGCTTTGCCCTTGCAGTTGTCCTCTGCAATTTATGGTGGGTGGCATAAGATGGTATTTCATTCAGAAGGAATGTCCTGGTGGGAAGCAGCTTTTGGGCAACATGTGACAAATGTCTAGCGAAATAAATGGCCACAGGTTTGCCAAGAGAGCAAAGCAATGTCGCATACCCCTGTAAGGCTGGGCAAGTGTTAAAGGTCTGTATTATCAGCACCAGCAAAAAAGGTGTGAAGCAAATGAAATGGCACGTTTCCATGACTGTTCACATGTGGAGGGAATAGAGGAATGGAGATGTCTTATAATATGTGTATGTTTTCTGAAATTGGCCCGTACAACTACAATTCTTTTTTTTTTCTGAACTTTAGGTCATTGCCTGATGGTTCAGGGTTCTATAATGGACACCCTAACCTTTGTCTCTGTTTAATGTCCAATCCAAAACTTGTGGTTTAGGCCTGTTCTTGGGCTTTTGGAGTTTATTTCAGCCCCTCAGACAGTACAAGCTAGATGGGACTTTTTCTGGTGTAAAACGTCTGTGGGATAGAGGGGTTGAGTTTATCTGCGGGACTAATATTTGTATCATTGATTTTCACCACAATACAGAGGAAAATATTACTTATAGTGATTGTAATCGCAGTAAAAATTTAGAGAGCTCTGGACCTGAGTGTTGTGTTGTTACTTCCAGCATTAATGCAACCTGTGTGCCTCTGTTTCAAAAAACTATTAAAGCAGATATGAGGATATTTTAAACTTAATGTATTTCATGGCATAAACTAGGCAGCTCAAAGGGGGATGCTGTTGAGCATGAAGAAACACTGCAAAGTACGATACTCACCATGGGAACCAGTACTTTGAAATCTCAGGCTGAAAGACCTTATATAGCTACAGACTTGTTTTAGTAAATATTTATGATCTAAAGTTGTTTTCTATGGGGTGTTTTCATTCGACCTTCAAAGAGCCTTTCTGTGTGTGTATTTTCTCTTTAAAAGCAAAAAGCCTTTGTGTGTATCTGTTTTGAAATGAAAAAGTAAAAGCTAAGTAAAAAGTGTTTGAAATGCTGTAAGGCAGCAGTTTGTCCTCTGTGCTTGTCATGGTGGTTGGTTTTTGCGCCATAAGCCTCTTGATACCAACTGCAGGCAGGCAAGTGCTGAATGAGAGGAAGAAATAGCATGAGGGCTTTGCCTTTTGCTGTGGAATTTCCCACTAGTGCTGCACAGAAAATCTATGGCTTGGCAGGTCTGTACAGTGTTATTTAGCACATCATAAATGCTCTAAAGTGCCCTTCCTCAGGTCAGATATCTGCAGTCAACTCCAGGGTGACATGTCACAAACATTTGGAAAGAGTGAGCGTGAAAAACAAAGGCTGTTTTTTCCAGTGCCTCAGTATGCCCAGTTAGCAGCAGCTCCCGCTGACTGAATGCTTTGGGGGCTGGATTAACTCAGGCTAAGAACAGCTCTCCTGGATTTCAGCCTGCCAGCTGCCTACAGTCAGTGGAAGCCTTCATGGATCTTGAAGGAAGTCCTGGTTTGGATGTTGTGTTTTAGTGGTGTTTGGCATGAGGCTGGCACAGCTGGGAGGGTGCAGGATGGAGCAGTCCCTGCAGGTGGGCACAGTCCCAGTCCTAAAGGTGGCAGGGAAACCCTTCTGTGAGTAGCCTGCCCCCACTCACCCACTCTTCTCTTCAGGCTTCACCTGAACAGCCTGACTAGAAGACCAGCAGAGTTTCAGGAGGATTTTTATCTTAATTGTGAAGGTGGTCAGGCATTGTGGTATAGTGTAAAAGAGTACTTAAACTTCCGCTTGTCTTAAAGATGTCTGTGGGATTTCATTTCTTACCTGGAACAGGATTTGCAATGTGAGCTTCTCATTCTTCACATTGCCTTCATATGGAATACTTGGCTCCCAGGAAAACAAACAAAAAACATTCTCCCCCTACCAAACAAATTGTCAATGGCACATGAACTCAGTGTGCAGGTCTCTATGGACATGTGGCTCTGGTGTACCCATCTGTGAGCACGGGACAGAGAAGGTGGCATTTAAAGCCCAGTGACACAGTCAAGGAGCATCATGGCACTCGTGTGTTTGGGCAAAGGTGTCATGAGAGATTCCTTTGTGTTGAGTGGGCTCTCTTTGGCCACACTCATAACCCCTGACAGAGCTGGGGGAGCTCTTGCTATGTTTCCTCCTGCTGTGGCAAACACCTCTGCTGGCTCCCACACACACAGGGAGGGAGTCAATACTGAGCTTCCCTTCCTCTTTATCAGGCTCCTGCTTTCTCCTTCATTATCTGAAGTATCCTGAAGGCTTCATTACAGATTGGCAAGTCTGCTTTATCCTGAAGGGGAATTAAGGAGAAAGGAGGTGGCTTCTCACCATTTCTTGAAATTTGTGTCTGCATGGCAGAAACATTTTAAAGAGGAGGGAGAAAACTGCTGTAAAATATTTCTTAAGTTGGTTTTCCTATGGAGTATTGCCTGATTGAATCCCACCATAGAAGAGTGATTGGGCAGAGCATTCTTGAATTAGTAACTGAGATTTTTTTTTTTTGATATTCTGAAGATTCTCAACTGAAATGACATCATGTAAACTGCGATGTGCCAGAGCTAAAAGACAAGGGCAGGATGGAACTTTGCCCCTTTATGATTAAAGAAATCAAGGTCATCTAGATGAATTCAGGGAATTTATTATAACAGAGAGACATCAAAGCATGGTATAACTTTATCTTCACAACACTGGTAAAATTCAATATTGAAGTCATTCAACTTAGAGAATAAAATTTGATGTGTGCACATGTCACTGCTGTAATCCCTCAATCAACATTGTAAAGCTGAACTTCTTTGGTATTTGATTGAAGGTTAACTGCACAAGTTTCACTTTCTTTTTTCCTTTATTTTAACCCATTTTCTTCTTTGCACATTCTTTAGGGCTTTCACTAATGACAGGTTTAAAAGTATTTAATAAACCCTCAAATAAATTCAGTATCAAACTGGAATATTTGGTTGAGCTCTAGAAGGAAGTTTTAAAAAGATGAAGACCCTACTGCCCTTGGTTTTATTTTATTGGCCTTCCAAAGAGGCAAAATATTTTGGACTCTTTAAGGGATATTTTTAGGATGGTTTCTGCTCCTGGTATTTGGGATACATTTCATTTTCTTTTGGCAGTCCCTGTGGAAATCCACTAGAGTTTGGCTCTTAAATGCAGCTGGAGAAAGTGGAGACATAGATTCTATGTGCAGAAAATGCTGAAATAGAATTCAAAATAATCTGGAAACAAGGAGAAAGTTTGGCTTCAATGCTTTCTGAGTTGTTTTTGATAGCAGGTTTTTACTTTCTATTTTTTTACCATATTGATCCCTGCTCCTTGTCAAGACAATTCAACCCTTTTTTCTGTCAGATGTTGTCAAGAAGCACAATAGAGAGCCTGTAGTAGACAGATAATGGACCTAATCTTGCAAGAGACTGTGAAGTATCTTTTTATACCCCACCACTATGTGTAAGAGGGGAATGTTGTAAAAAAAGCTAGTAGCCATAGGGATTTTATTAAGTTAATTTTTCAAGGAATAAAATGCAGTTTGCATTAGTTGGGTCACATCAGAGGAATCACTGCATCCTTTGGACAGATGTAGGCTTGGAAAAACATGTGTGGGATCCCTTTTGGTCTATTGACTCCTCTCCCAAAAGTTTGACTTTAGACTATTGTGAGTAAAATATGGATATGTCATAGAAGCAATCACTTGGTTGCCAAACCAAGCTACCACTAGGTAAGCTCTGAAACTAGGAATCATTTAGCAGCACGATTTATCAGAAGGTCAAACATCACATGAAGCTTTTATTACTTCCAGCGTTTATATGACTAAATCAATTTTTATTCTTCCTTGATTTCCTTCCAAAATTTAAGGACTCAGTAATTTACAAGTTCAGCTTAAATAACCATAATGAAATCACAAATGTACCTGCGAATACAGTCTTGGTGTGGTTTAGGGTTTTTGCTTTGTTTGAAGGATCCATCTTTTGCAAAGTTCATCTACTGGGATATTTTTTTCTCTAAGAACAGATGAATATCAGATATAAAGGTATCAGAACAGGTTTTTGGGATTCTTTTTTGAAACACAGAAATATCTTTGATCTTCCAGAGTAATCTGGTAACTTTCTGAAGACTGTCCTGATACTCTTCCTTACAGAGTTAGCCACAACCAGAACCAGAAATTAAAGACAATAGTTCTTTAGAAAGTTTTGAACTGAAAATAAGGCCTGGTTTGAATTTCAATCAAAATTTTAGTTTTTCCATCTCTGTTGAGATAAGAAAAAGAGATTAGGGTGTGATCTAAAGCTTGTGCAGGGAGAGCAGAGATATAGGATGAAACTGGGAATACCATGAGTATGTCATTGCAGAAGAGAACAAGGGGAGGAACTGTCACTCATCAGAATCCTTCATTAAATGCTGTGTTTATGGAGACAAATGAAGGCCCAAATCCTATTTGCGGCTCTGATTTCATGGAGCTTGAATATTTTCTTAAACTACAGTTTTCTCCATTCTTAACAATGGGCTCGTGGCCTTTGGCCAGGAAGCCAATGCGTTCTGAAGTTTTAGATGTGTGCAATGATGTTTTTGTTGGCCCTAAGTATTTTCACTGTTGTAAAGGTTTCTGCAGGCCTGGTGCAGTCTCGGAAGGACCGTGCAGTGCTGTTGTTTCAGTGTGCTCAGTACAAGTTGCGTGTGATGAAGCTGAAGCACCACCCTTTGTGTACATATTAGTACTGGCAGGCAACCACGGCAGCCGCTCTGAGCTCCCTGCCCGTGCTGAAGTGCATCACTGACATGAGAGCATCCTCCACTCACAACTCGAGCTGTCACTTTTCAGTAGTCTCCAAATTGCACAAAATTACATTTTGTTTCTTTGATATTACACTGAAAATATTTTGCATCTTTCCCTGAGCCCTGTGTTTGGGTTTTCTGTGCTTGTTCTTTTTTAATTTTGGAACTGGAATTGGGTTCTCTGCTGCAAAATACAGCTACTATTGTAATGAAGCCTTATCAGAGAAGCAGACTGCTGTCTCCATGCCTGGGATTGCTCACTGTTTCTTACTTGTTATCAAGCAGCTCTTAAAGGGCACTGTCAGAAAGCATAGAATCAAACTGGTTTTGAATTTGATGAAAGGTCTGTAGGTGGCAGCAGGTTTTACAGAAGCTAATTTTAATGTAAATCTACTCTTGAATGTAACCAAGTGGTATTAGGAAGTATGGATCCTATAAGTTTGATACTGAGCAGTCATTAAGGACGTCCTTAAGGAACATTGCTACAAAGTGTGAGCATATCCCACATATTCATAGTAAGTGAATCTGGGAACTAATTGCTCAGTAGCTGAAAACTTTGTGGTGAAGTCAATATTGCCAACCCAGAGCATTCTTAAAATGAGACTCCATTCTGAGGATTTGGAAAGCAGTAGGAGCCAGAAGAACTTTTTTTTTTTAGGTTGGGTATAACCCTCCACATTTATAGACTGTGCTAATATGAAATGACAGCTTGGTTTGAAGTGCCCTCTAGTGACAAATGGGATTTTGGATGAAGCATCTAAGAGAAAGCCAGCCAGAAGCAAAGCAAGTTTCAAAGCCAGGTCATCTTTTGAGAACAAGCATTATTGCTCTAGTTTATTGTTTCATGCTCTGGCAGCACAAAGAACAGAAGTAAGGCTTGTATGTCATGATGGGCTAATATTGCCAGGTATTCTTCTGGTGAAGTTTGTAGATATGCAGAAATAACCTGAAAAGAAGCACACAAACAAGAAACTTGTGCAACTGGAGCCAATCAGAGTAAATTGTAAGCAGGGATGTGCAAAGGCTTCCCATGGCCATATTGAGAAAGATGTTTGTAAGTAAAAGCTAAAGCTTCAACTACTCAGCTGCTACAGTTCAGAAAGATACTGCTTTGCTTTGCATGTGAAATTTGACAATGGACTGGGGACAGTAAGGTGGTGTGGCACCACAGTGTGCATGGAGTGGCTTTCAAGTTTCTGCAAAGCCAACTGGTGCAGAGTGAACATGTGAGGGTATCTCTGGTGCCGCTTCTGGAAACTCAGAACTGAAGCGTCATGGAGTGGACTTCACCACCTGTGTAGCATTACGAGAAGTGTGGTTTCAGGATTAATAAGCATGCTTTGCATGAGAAATTACACCAGTGAAAGGAATTGAGGGGGGAGAGATACAGCGTTCACTGGATGATGGTGTCATATCTGAGCTCCAGGTTTATCCCCTTCTGACTTCATTTCAAATAACTTGTTCTCAGGGGTGCAGATTAAGGTGGTTACTCCTGGGAGTCCTGTCCTTCTAAGCCAATGCATGCTGGCATAGGAAAGCACATTTAGCAATGTCAAGAGCAGTAAAGTAAAATGCATCCCCACGTTTCATTAAAGGGAGGCTAAAGGTTGTTTTCCTCTGGTACTAACTGTCAGTGCAATAAAATGCTTTCTGGGATACTTTGCGAAGGAAAAACACCTCCACAAGTATTTTTGTGAACGGCAAAGGCTTTCCAGTTTGCCTGTGTGGAAGGAGGCAGATGCAGCAGCTCTGACTGACCCCTGTGAACCACAGGCCATTAACAGTTATGGAGATGTCTCACCCCGAGTCCCATCTGAACTCAGTCACTCCTGCCTGGCTCCAGCTGGGGAAGCCCTTCCTGGATGTGCTGCTGGTTGTAGTAATGCAGTGCTTACTTTAAGGACCACTTGTACAGGTTTAGAGATCTGCTTTCTAATACTGAAGGCTCAGACCTGAAGTATTTACTATGCAGGGTCTTCAGAAAGAGCCTTTGTAACCCTCACAGGGAAGGAATATTAGCATTTAATATATTTTCAAAAGAGAATTTTCAAAATAATCCAGTATTAGGAGTGTAAAAATTCAAGGCTGTATAATATTCGTGAAGTTTATTGGCTAAATTGAGAAGTAAGAATACTTGGAACAGTTTTCTCCTGGATACCAAACATTTAGTGGAGTTTCCAGCTCTTATTTTTATTCCATTGCACCATCTAGTGGGCAAGTACATCCAGATCCTAGAGCCCGACTGCAGCAGGGCTGCCACAGCTGCCTCACTTACACCTGTGTGGCATCCAACAGTGCCAGTGAAGGGAGAAATCTAGATAGACAAGTAGAAATTCAAATGTTCTCTGTTCCACAAAATACTGGCTGTATAGAGGACACAATGTGAGGCAGCAAATGGCCCTGTCCTGCAGGGTGCTCACCAGTCTCCCTCTGCGTGGGGTTCTGTGTGAGGTCTAACGCTGGAAACACACTTTCATTGCATCTGCCTATGAGGATTGCTGAGATTCCTGATGCAACATGATAAATCAGACATCCTTAAGTAGAACTGTTGCTGAAGTGTAGACAGATAAAAATGAAGTTGGTAATCACCTGTGTTTTTTGGTGAGAAAAAGATGTTTTTTGTGTTCTTACCTGCTGAAAGATGCAGAGTAAAATCTGAATGAAAAATAAGGCAGTTAACTTTCACCTAAGTTAGTTGTGAAAATAGGGGTAGTGTGGGAAAAACAGGCTAGGAAAATTTGTTTTCTACATTTAATGAGGCTCTGTAACCATTGTTTATTGCTATGACTTGTTATAAAAAAAGCTTTTCATCTAATGATCTTCAAATGCTTTACAAACGAAACAGTTACCACACTCTAATTCTGCTGCATTTTGTCTGTAATCTCTATATCTTTTTCTTGTTTTCTGTAAAAGGAAGCATTGAAAATTGTTTACCTTTTAATTGAAAAAACTAAACAACAGAAATCACTAGTATGGGGTTGCTGGAATAAGTTACTGTCTTGGATTCAGTTTGGAAGAAGCCCAAGTACTCTGCACACTGCTATGATAGCAAGCAATTCAAAGTATTTCTAATATTACCATGTTGAGTATCTCAGGGCCCGTCTGGGTACCAATTCTATGGTTATGGTGGAAACTGGATTATATTTTATTCCTCTTAGAGAAAACTAGAGGCCAAATTCAAGTCAGTGTGCTAATTCTTCTGTCCTTTTTTCACACACTCTGTACTATTCAGCATTTTCCTTTGAAGGTTGATTTTTAAGGAAATGTAAATATTTCAGAGGTTTCTTCAGGTAGAGTGGACCATTTGGCTGTTTGTGACATCCAGGAAGTCAGTCCTGGCCAACCCTCAGTTACTGCTGCTCCTGCTGCCCAAGGAGCAGGTCCTCCAGGCCATGGAGGTCATGTCAGGAGCTGAAGGTGCCCCGAAGCAGCTGCATGAGGTGGCAGATAATAGGAAATGCCCTTGGTTTGGCCTGGCTGTACTCTGTTGATTTTTTTTTTTCTTTTGGTTTTTATTGGTAGCAGTGGGGTTTAAAATTCAAAAAGACCACACAACCATTTGTAAAATTGTAGTGTTCCTAAAGGGCCACATCTTTTTGGCTTTGTTAGCAGTTCAGTCAGTGAGGGTGTTTGGTCAAAAAGCTCTTAATTTTTCCTGTGGCTCTAAGTCTTCTCAAGTTATGATTTTCAAAGTTGCCTATGCACCACTATGTAGAGAGTCCTGTCTGGTGAGCAATAAAAGAGTTTGCATACTTTTCTGTATAAAACCACTGCATTTTACATCTGTGAGTTACATGACTGTCCCAGCTTTGTGTGACTCTGGGCTGAGCTCTTCTGTTGAAGGCTCCGCTCTGGATGTCTAGATTCATTTCAGCATGAAATGTCAGGATGTCAAGCCCATATTGAACACATTGGAACCGAAGGAAAACATTCTTGCAAAGCCCCATGATACACAAGCAGAGTTTCACACACGGTTCTACTCTGGGCTTTAGCAGCTTCCCATGTGGTGCCCCAGAAGCAAATCCTGCTGTGTGGGTGGATGCAGCTCTGCACCCCGAGGGGAGAGGGTAGCAGGTAGTGTTGGTGGGACACAATACTACTCTTATCTTCTGCCTTGTGCAAACTGTCTCTGGATAACATGGTCTCCTCATGGTTACACTGTGTCTGAAATCAGTCAAAATAAGAAACTGAATTATCCATACCGGACAGCAGGCAATAAGGGATTTTTTGATCCTGTTACGTAGTTTTTCAGTCTACCCCCAAACTGTGGTAGTGGAGAAACCATCTGAGCAACTTGTAACTGTCCTGTCCCTGCCAAGTGACCTCTTGTGTGAGGACTTCTTGATCCCAATATGATGCTGTGCTGTGTACTGGAAGGGGTGTTTGCCACTGGGTTTCTGTGTAGTCTACTGGTATGAGTGTCTTCTTGTGCTGAGGACCTTCATAATGTGTTTAAAACCTCTCTTGCTCAGGAAATACTCATAGGCACAAAAGCTGCAAGCACAGAGCTGAAATAAGAGTGATTCTAAAAATGCAACAGGAGTAAGACTTGGCAGAGCTGCTCCGTACTGCTCTGGTCAAGTTGAACTTTAAAAGATTTTTAAATCTCCACTATTCTGAATTGTCTGTGATTTAGCCAGGACTCCCATGTTTGTGCTCATTTTTTCCCAGTTGTTTTCTAAATGATGTTTTGGTTTATTTTTCTTATTTCTGGGTGAATATCACTGGAGATCCTCCGCAGGGTTTGCTTTCTTTGGCACTACTGCATTAACCATGCTTCTGCCTAATACTGCCCTCTGGGGTTCTGGCTTCAGTTTTGTCTACACCCCGTGAGCAACAAGAAGCCTTAAGTTTTGCCTTTGCCCAGGCATGTGCATGGCAAGTAGCCTATCTGGAAAACATGAAATGGGATTAACTCAAGCAAGTGGGTCTTGATTGGAAGAAAGCAATGCAAGTTAGGCAAAAGATGAGTGTGCATGTACCACCCTGAGAAGGCACTGGCTGCTCTTTTAGCATTAGTCCTATACAGAGAGGGAGAGAGAAAAAAGTATTTAGGCATTGTGGAAGTCATGACTGTCTGCTGAAGGTAGGAAGTACAAAGAGAAAGTAGCTGTGGGGATGAAAAATGGCTGCCTGTAGCAGATAAGTAGTAGCTGGAGAAGCCTTATCGGAAATCCTCTAGGGAAAGCAGCCAAACACCCATAGGGCTGGGAGAAGTTTCCTCTATCAATCAAAGCAACCCAAGAAAATTGTGCAGCAAAGCCAATGTTCAGTTCTGCCAGGTCTCAGCCTCCTCTCTGGCTGCATTTTGTATAGAAATGCAACTGCATAGGGCATACAATAGTCTTAGCAAAACAATTTTCACAGGGAAGGGTTGTAGAGATGCTGGGTTATACTAAGAACTGCTCATCCACAGGAAGCCCCCAGGCTCTTTTAAATCTCTCTGGCTCCATGTGCAGACTTGTGCCCAGCTGGCATTTGTCTCCACTGCTGCTAGAAGCCAGCAACTACTGGGAAGTTAGTTCTAGAAATTGTAGAGTTAACTAACACAGAGAGAGGAAAGACCTGTCTGGCCTTCGTGCTCCTGCGTGCTTTGGTCTAACAAAGGTTGTGGTAGTTCTCCAAATGAGAGTAGTTTTGAGTCTGTCCTCAGCTGGGAGGGCTGGATTAGTTTGGTGAGATTTAGAGACTTCAAGTTGAACTCTGGGACTCAAATACTGTGGAGATACCTTGGGTATGAAATAGGGAAATTCTCAGTAATATGTTTTGTGATGTTTTCAGTTTTGTATCTCCAGTTTGTCAAAGCTGCTTTGCTGCAAATCAGAGCTGATAGTTACCATCATTACTGTGTTCTGTTTTGTTATGGCTTTTGAGTCCTATTGGTAAAGAGAGCCCTGCAGGATCTTTGTTTGGGTTTTGGTATGGTTTACCAGCTTTTTGTTAATACTAGATAAATATGAACAAGCAACTTCTACTGACATCTTCATTTAAGGTGTGGCCTGAATGCTTTGGGAAGGTTCCTTGTGAAAGCAGTGCTGTTTCAAGGATGCTGAGCTAAGAGCAGAGAGCTGGCTTTAGACAGGAAAACAGGCAGGTTCTGATGAGGACCATCAAATGTCAAATGCTCCCATCAGTGGACCTCGTACTGGAACTGGACTCAAAATTTTCAGAAGGAACTTGATGCCTGACAGTTTCTCTTCTCCAAAGGACAGGATGAGCAGAATGGTAACATCACTTATGTGGGAATGTTTCTTGATATGTAACCTTAGTATGAGTTGAAATAATGTTCAGATAAAAAGACAATGTTAGAAATAACCATTTTCACAATGAGGGAATTTGGTTGCAAAAAGATGAATTTAGAACCCAAAAATAGTATTCATGAGTTTCCAAACCAGGTTTCAATTCAGTACAAGCTCACTTAACACTGCTCAATCCAGACCTGGCTGTCAGGAAGAGAAATGCCCAGAAAGCTACTAGGCATAACTTGACCAAAGGATTTTATTTTGCTTTTTATAGTTGATCAACTCTATTTTAAGAATGAACATGCTTTTTAAACTTTTAAAATCTTTCAGCACGTGGGAGGCTCTCAGTGGAAGCCTGCCTTTCTCACTGTTTCTGGTTTTCATAGTTACACAGCAGTGCTGAGGACTTGCAGCACACACCAGCCATCTTCTTTCTGAGCTATCACATCTGGAAAAAAGTTCAGACAGCACTATTTTAAAATGGTATTACGGGGATCTCTGTCCAGTGCCTTCCACACCCTCAGCCTTTAGTGCTCTTCTGGGAATTTTTGAAATTAGCTTGTAGTGGTTGAGCTTATTCCTGCTCCTTGTTAAACTGCTTACATGCTTCCTCCCACATCACTGCTGGGCCATTTTAGATTAGTACCTGGACCCTGAAATGGACTGCCTTCTAAATTAAGGGCCACAGAAAGTGTGTATTGACTAACAAAACAATTCATGAGTTTTGGTATGTATTTTTACTTACATTTGGATAATCTTATGCCTTCTTTTAACATCTACTAAGCATCCTGTATCTACTGGTAACTATATCCAAAAGGGAAAGGAGACTGACAGAATGTAAGGGAGCTAAACATGTAACACATGGCATCTCTTTGTTGACTCTGCTCCATGATTCCTCAATCATTTGTTTTCTTGATAGGAAACACTGTATTATCACTTCACAGGCATTTGCAGACATTACTGATTCAAAATTAGTACTGAAATCTTTCTAGTTTGTGTCTAGTGAGAATTCTTTCTTACAGTCAAAAGCACCAAATGTTTCAAGCCCAAACAAATCTGGTAAGCCTATATTAATGTGTCCATTTCCTCATTATTCTTGCCCATTACCCTTATTTTTGAGCTATGCCTGCCATTACAATGCTTCATGCTTCCATTCAGAGGAGCACTCTTAAAATCATCAGTGATATGAACTATGGGATATTGGCCAAGTGACAGCAGAGGAACAATATCAAAATTGCTCTTAGGACACCAGATATATCATTGGTGTAGCAAATCCCAACTGGCTTCATTAAAGCTATTTTTGAGAAAATAAACTGGTTTAGTAGATGGTAGAGTTTCTCTCTGTTCCTACTGTCACTGTACCTTTTAAATGTAGACTCTGGCTTCACTGTAGAAACCCATTAAAGAGATATAATATTTCATTCAGGTAAGTATTGCCTTTCTGCTTAAAGGGAAAACACCATTGTGAGCTTAGTAAAGAATTTAATTTGATGTATATCTGCAGGAAGTAAGCCTTACATCAAAAAGTAAGTACCAGCAGCTGGGTTCAATATGGGATTTGACACTGTTTTCTATAAGCTCTTTACCAAATGTGTGCAGTTTTTGAAATAGCCACATGCCCACCTTATTATGATCCTTTCCTGGAAAGAGAAATACCTTTAATCTTAAATATGACATTCGCATGCTTATTTTTTAAAGAATTGATTTAATATGAAGGATTTTATTTCCTGTTTTTTATTAAGATCCAGGTTCCTTGTCAAAGTAGTGCCGTAAGTAACAAGCTATTGCACATCCTGTTCTTCATTAAAACAGGCAGGATATCAAAGTAAAAAACATAAGAAACATAAATGTAGAGGAATTTTAGGATTGAACTGTAATCTATACCATGCAAGTGACTTAATAAGGATCTCAAATGATAAAGGAATTCAAGTCTGGGCAACATAACCAGAGTAACTCTTCCCCTCTAACTTATGGTCTAAACTATTATTTTTTTCCTGTACTTTTAAAAACATCATGTTCTTGAATTAATATTTATGTGAACTTTTGAAAAAATTTGGAAGAGATACCCAATCATTAATTCCTTCTCGTGCTATTACTCTCCTTAAATTCTTATTTTTCAATCAATGGATGTCAATCTTTTCCAGTCACTATAGAAGAATGCCAGTCTTTCTATGAATACCTGGTTCCTTTAAGGAATTTATATCAGCCAGTCTAATAGTGTTAATGGTCACTTTCAGCAAATGTTTCATTTGTTCAATTTGCTGCTGGGAGTTTCCATGTGAAACAAAGTCTCATTGTCCAGGACCTGATACCCACTTATCTAGTCAGGACAGGCAATACTACAGAAATGTGATTTTTTTTTTTTTTGACCAATTGCACCTAAGTAATAAACTCCTGCTGAGTATGATTACGGTGGAGGTGAAATATGAAATATCCTTAGGGAAACAGAGAATGTGGGTCTGTCTGCAGATAAGGATACGTTAGGTTTAATCTAGACATCATGGCTAACCAGAGCAATGTAGGACTGGCAGGACAGGCTTCCATGTAAGTTAGTGACTAGAGGATATCTCCAGCAACTCTGGTGGGCTTCAGTTAGATTATTTTGACTGCCTTGTCATTAATACTGTTAGTTATTTTGGCTGGCTGAAGCCATTGTGAATGTATCTAGGAGAGCTGTGTGTTGATTGGGAAATGTGGCACAGAATAGAAGGAGGACTGAATTTGTCCATGTAAATATTCTTTGCTGTTTGTACTGCTTAACAAAAGAATCAAGATAAATTTTGTCAAATTTAATAGAGGAAATACACAAAGGTAAAACAAAGTGGTGTTAGACTGGCATTATTATCTGAAAACATATGGGTGAGGGGGGAATGGCCCAAATTGAATGGGAGTATGTGGACTTCCTAGATCCCCAAATGTAGGAGAGAGGGAGTTTTCTTCTGGCATAGGTATGTGATGGACCCCAGGAGACCTCGTTGTATCCTGTAACCAAAGCTCAGTGTTGCTTGTAAACCACCCCTATGTCAGGAGCAACTGGCACAATATGAAGGCATTACTTCATTAAGTGTTTTTTATGTAATAAAAGCACACCAAAGGTAAAGGACATGAGGACAGACCAGAGAGAAGCTAAATATACAATTGGACAGGTCCTGACTTTATTCTGTAGTATATCAAGTAAGCCACTATTCATCTCCAGTGAGATGACTGAGCACTTGCACTGGAATTGTGTCTAAAGCATGCATGTAAATCCAACACTCCCTGAGAGACACAGGCTAGTAAGGACTTAATCCTCCCTAATCCCTGATTGAAAAATTACACAGATAGCACAAACTTTGAAGAAAGAATACATTAAAAGAAGCCTTGGAGGGGGAAAAATATAAATCCCAAGCTTAAAAATGTGCAGGGGCAATGGGATGTCTTCAGCAAGTGTTTCCAGCAACACCCCTGTTTTGCTCTATTTGCACTTCTTTCTAACAGCTGTTCCTCCCAAAACGGAATGAAATGACCTTAAAGTGTGGAGTAATGCAACTTTGTGAGCAAAAATGCTGTTCCTGCCCATTCTTTCCCTGTCGGGAGGGGGTGTGTTCACAGCTTGCTAGCCAAGGGCTATCTGCATTTGAATTAATGGGAGACTTGAAAGTGGGGAGAGCTGGGGATGAAAGGGGCTGGGAATCAGAGCAGTGGTGAGAGAGAGCAGCTCCTCCATCACGAAGGTGGAGGGAGTGGGTGCCATACCTGGCTTAGTTGAGTGATTTGGATCTCTCAAACAGGAGGTGTGTCATGTGCTGGGGGCATTTCAGCCAGGTGAGATGAAGGGCCAGTGCCGTGTGACTCACCGGAGCCTCATCCGTGCAAATGCTGTTTGTGGCTCTGCTGTGAGTGGGCAGCAGGAGATTGCACGTGGGAATGCCAACAGACTGCTCTCTGCTGTGCTGTGCCTTGTCTTCTTCTTCGGATATTCTGATATTCAATCTACATGTGATTGAATTTAAGGGAAGGTGACCAAAGCACAGCTGTGCATGATGGCATGGGCAGAGCAGCAAGATGCAATGTGCTTGGCATTCCACAAGTGCTCAGGCTTTTGCACAAAGCATTTTTCAAGACCCAGCCTAGGCTCTGCTACAGGTAATGCCATGAGTGCCTCCAGCTTTGGCTTCATTATCCTAAGTACTTGCTTCCTGCAGATCTTCATGTACAGTGGAAATTCACCAAATAGGAGAGGTAGTAAAGGAGAAGTTGTCTTTGTCCACTGTCCTAATCATCTGATACAGATCAAAAAGTTATATTAGTATCTGTAGGAAGGGCCTCTTATCTGCAGATGCAATTGGCTTTTGATGAGAGGGTGGTTGGAGTATTAACTGAGCTGAAAAATGCAACAGAGCTCCTCTACACAGGGCAAAAATTCTACTCTTTGATATATGTATGCTTCTATTACAAGGACTAGAGAATGTGTGGATTAAAGTGAAATGAGTAGATGCCAAGGGAAACATCAACTGTTGGGTCTCCAGCTTTTATGGATATTGCACAATTTCTTCAAAAAGTGCAAATGAGAATACAGAGTTCTGGTCTATTTCTACTACCCACATGGGAAAATAAACAAAACACCTTTGAATTGTTTTTCTTGGATCATTTTGCCCATATGCCCATATAGTGTTTTTTATACACTAATAACACTGTGCAACTTTGATAAAGCCGTAAAATAGGTCAGATTTTGCAACCAGGAGATGCTCACCAGTGTTCTGCTTACACTCTTGTAGCAGCAAATGTAGACAATGTATAAAAATATGGCACATGTGTAAATTTGCCATCTCATTGCTTTTGCTGCTCTGGCTCTATTGTCAGTAATAATACCACAGCAAGGAAGGCTGGAGGGAAGCCAAACGTTTATTTGGTCTTTAGGCTTTGATAGTATGTTGGCAGCTGTGTGATCTTTGTTAAATTCAAAAATGCAAAGTGTAGCTTGTTTGTAGGAATCAGATGAGACTGTTGAGACAGATGCTTTTGGAGCGATACCCGGCAAGCTGTGACACACATGTAAATGGGGCTGTTCGACCACTTGCCCATGTATAGTGAGATTTGCTGGTCTCTAGAGCTGTTTAATTAAGCTGGGATTCAGTGTTACACAAATGAAACATTGTGAGCTTGGACAATGGAAATGTGTCTGTCCACATGCCCGCAAGATGGGAAGTCCTTCTGGAGGGGAGAGAACAGAGAGCACACTAGATAAACATCTCTCCTGACTGGGACTCCCATAATGACAATCCTCTAAGAGAACATGGTGATATGTCATTTTCCAACTAAGTTAGCTATCTGTGTGTTTTATGTGCTGTGTCCATGATGAATCTATTGCCAGCAAGAGGTTACCTGATGTTGGTATGGGCAAAGGTGCATAATAACTCTGTTGAAAAGCAGTGAAGATGGTTCTCCTTTAATTTTTTGGTTTCTGGTGTGCCCAGACTAAGCAAGGATTTTTTTAAATATGGTAGTAGCTCTAGCTCCTGCTGCAGTCAGATTTCTGGTAGAAAGTTATAATAGTTCTCTCTAACTTTCTTACTACTTAAATGCAGAGGAGAAGGAACTGTACCAAAGTATGTACAGTCCTTTTTCATTACACATCTGCAGCCAGCTGGGTATGCTAATAGCTAGAGTTGCTCAATCTAGCAGAGAACAGACTGACAGAATCAGACTTTCATGCAACTGCTTACATTTATTTGTTGTTCGTAGTCCATATATGTAACTTTATTGCTATAGTCATTTTGGAGATTGAAGTCCAACTGAAGTGTGATTAATGCACTGATGATTACTTGCTGTGGCTGGAGTGCAACATGGAGGAGTGTTCAAGTGCAACCAGCTGCGTAAGAAACTAAGAAAAGTCCATGGAGCAAATGAAACTATGTAAGCAAGGTTAGCTCTGCCAGAATGGTGAATATTAAGGTCACCATTATTAAAAATGTATTCAAAGAATACTTTTGAAATGAGAATGACCAAATTAAAACAAGCAAAAAGAATTTAGCCAGGAAACCACTTATCTTTTGGGTCTTGTTAGTCCCTATGAAACTCCCAGAACCACATTTCCTTCTTTGAAATAATGAAGTGGCCCAGAGCCACTATCTTGCAGAGCTGCAAGGTCAGCTATAAAAAGCTGCAGGTTGCTGAACTCAGCAGCTATTTTTGTTATTGAGGTTGGTCTCTACATGCCAACATGTTCAAGCCGAAGTGTAACTTGCCCAGGAAATTAGTGAGTGTGCACACAAATACAAGATTATAATTACAGCTAGAGAATGCTGCTCACTGGAGAATTGAGCTTGGATGGGAAAGCTAGTCCTTTTCTTTGCCCATTTTATTTGGAAAGAAAAGAAACAATGCAAGCTGCCAATATTTTGATGTCAGCATCCTTTGTTTTTTCTGGCTATCTGAGACCTCTTTGATCCTCATGCTTCCAGAAATGTTTGCTCTGGCTGTGCTCCTTCTTTCTAGCAGATAAACTATTTTGCTACAGATTGGGAGAATGAAGGTCTCTAATTTGATGAACTTCTGAGTGTGTGTCTTGGGCACCTGTTCTGGACTGTTTCTGTCCTGAACTCTCAATGTTTTTAAACACATATATTAATTTGTAAACCATAGCAATAGATGGCTTACATAGAACCTGTGTTCAGGTCCTATGCCTTTGCTCAATGATGGGACTCTTTGGCACTGCAAATGTTAGTGGATGTAAAATATTAATTGTTTGACCAGGGTATGTTGACACAGAGCACCTTTTTCTGTAGCAAGATACAGTACTGGAATACGCAATTCATGGAACTGTCCTGCTGTCATCTTTGGAGCTTGTTGGATGAATGTGAACAAGACTCCAGCTATACATAACTCTGATTAATCACTAAGTTATACTCTGGCAAAAGCAACTCTGTGTTTTGTATTGTATTTGTGTGCTTTGTAGATCTCCTGTGTCTTAGAATAACTTTTGAGCTGGGACAGAATGAAAAACTTCCCAAAAGCAGAGGACCTATATTGGTTAGTCTAGTTATTCTTGGTTCTAGAAGCTCCAGTTATAATCTTCTAGGAGACAAATCATATTTTATATTATACAAGAAAAATATATTAATTTTTCATATTTGTCTAATTTTTCTTGTCTGACCATCTGTATATATAAAGTATTAGTGAGATTAATCTTGTGATAGTTGAAATCCAGTTGGATGTTTTTAGTTGAAACACATATAAATAACTGAACTAGTATCACACCATAATCCAAAGCACTGATTTACATTATAGTCATATATCAGAATTTTTTTATTTTATTGGAGATGTTTTATAACATTTAATGATTACAACAATGTAGGTGGTAGGATGAAATTGCACATTGTGCTAAGGTACTGCTGATGTAGGAAATTGCTTTTTGTATCCAGAGATCAGAATACTAAATCATTTAAGAATTGGTGCATATCCAAAACGCATCTGTTGACCCAGATTCTGTCCTCTGATAACAAGAATGAAGTGATTGTTTTTCCGAGAACCAAATAGATTTTATTTGCATTAGTGGAAGTGCCAATAAGGGTTTGTTGCGGGATTTGTAGGATACTGCTTTTCTTAAAGGATGTGTTCATGAAACTCTCCTTTGTGTTATCTCCTCTTAGCTTTCTGATTTGGGGAAATATTGCACTGGGAATTTAACAACAATACAAGCATTCTAGCAGAGACAAAGGGGAAAAACATGTTTCACACAGCCACCCACAATAATGCTTTCTGGGCAGAAAAAGTGACTTAAACATCGTGAAGTGGATGCTTATAGTACCAGCTTCTTCAGAAATACGAGGGAATTTATACTTGCACAGAAAATGAAACGGAGGAGGAGACCTTGAGCCTACCACATCAATCCTCTTGATGTGTATTTTACTGTGTGTAGTAGCTTTTCCAAGGATGGGTTTCCACCCACATTCTTAATTTCCAATAAGAGTATCTTCTGCTGCTCCCTCTGCTCTCCTTTACTGAGTGAGCACATGTTCTGGTAGAATTAGTCCTTGCATGGAGTACTCATACTCAGCAAAGACTGAGCTGAAGCTCAGTCATAGCTCCTTTCCCATATGGAGGCACATTTCTGCCTCCCTGTTCTTTGTGGAAAAGTCTAAGCTCTGTATAATGAGAATACCAGATGTTTGCCTTTAGACAGAACTTGCATTATCATGGCTTCCAAGCTGCCAGGAAGGTCTGGACTCCAGCAGTGGGTTATTTCCTTACTGAGAGAATGGAGTAGATGCATGCATGTATTCATAATAATCTACACTTCTGTAGATATACTCCAGAGCAAAACAAGTAGAGGTTACAACTCTCAGAGCTGAAGAAAACACATGCTTCAGTCTCCAGATGCTTTGTTTCTCATTGTAACCTACACCAGGCACTGAGATTCAGATCTACTGCTCTGAGAACTAGGTCAAAGTAGTATTTCTAGGCAAACCTGCAATTTGGGCCTGAGAGAAAAGAAATTTGAATTGCACCATGTTTTCTTGTTCCCCTTCTGGGAGAATGGGTGTGATCTGGTGCTATCAGAGGGCCTGGGCAGCCAGGGTTGCCCTTGGGGTGATCTGATGCTCCCTGATCAGCTCCCTCTGACTCCCCCTGACTTGCTGAAGGTACTTGGCCACCAAGGGCTCTCCTGTGCAGTGACAAGCTCTAGAAGATCAGTTTGCTCTGCTGACAGAGGCAGAGCCCAGCTGTCCCATTCCTCTTGGCCCTCCAATGCCTTTCCACAGGGAGGTGTAGAAAAGGACTGAACTGCTGAAGAGATCGGGGCTCTTGCTGTACATGTATAACTTGCATATGCTTGTCTCTAACACATATGTGTATTCTTTCTTATATGTGATCACCCTTCCTGTCTCCACTTACAGCATATCTTTATCTGTAGACAGTGGTCAAGCTTTGATCACTTACTTGGCTCTTTATTTCCTGGTTATTTTCTGGGATTTGTCACTTTGTATGGTTGAAACAGTGAAAGCTTATGGCACATTTGTTGAATAACTCATAACAAATGAGACTTCTGTGAAGAATTGAAACACTCTCATTTTTCAAATTAGATATTTCCAAGAGGGTTCTGGACTCAACACTGTCCTAATGCAACTAACATGGCTTCTGAACTGGCATTGGCTTGGGTCCAGCCCAACTCTGAGCATGGGCAGAGTTGGCTGGCAGCTGTCAGTACCCATCTGGGGAGGCATAACCAGTAACATTCATTGAATTTATAAAGACCCCTTGCTAGCAAATGCATTCAGCTTTCTGAAACAATAGTTCTTCCAACTAATTAAAAACAACATTACCCTAACAATATTACATGCTCAAGAAGTAAACAAACCATAAAACAATCAGCAAACACAGCAGTATTCATTTAGAAGTGTATCTGCTGGAGCACAGGGATAGAAAATGAGCATGGTTTTGGGTGGGAGAGTATTCTGTACTCCTGGGATCACCACCCAAAGCTTGGACCACTTGCTGATCCTGGCACAGTGGCAGAGCTGAAAAGCAGCAGGTGGAAGATGAGTGAAAAATCCCATCTGGCAGGAACTGAAGAGGTGGTACTGAGAGCTTTGGACTCCAGCAGGTTCCTCAGAGTATCCATTTAATAGGCACCAATTACAGGAATATAAATCCTGGTCAATGTGACCACCATTGCTCAAGGCTCTGATCTGGCTTGTCTGGGGGTCGTTTGTGTAACCAGTGCTGGGGGGCTGAGCAGTAGCAGTGTGAGATGGAAGCTGCAGCTGCTGAGGGCTGAACGTGGAAGAGCTTAATGCCATTCCTCAGGCTGGTGTGAGAGAATGAACATTTCTCATTGACTTTCTCATACCCAGAAAGAATTAAAAATGCGTTTCCACCATTATTTTTTCATAAAATGACCTGTGGAAAAACTTGAAACATATTTCCATGCTTTGTTTGGCATGGCACCCTGTTTGGGGAGGACATGGACCTATACCAAGAACTAAAAATTTATTCTCCCTATCTAAAGGAATGCACTTGAAATGATCTGATCTGAAGGAAGAGCCAGTCACCTTGTCAGCATGATCTCAGTCCAGTAAAGTTCCTGTCTCCCCTGGGACGAGGACAAGGCAGCTCTGACCCACCCAACTAGAGATTATATACCAATAGTTCAATAAACAGAGAATGCAAAGCACATTCCCTGATGCAAACTTGTTTTGTAGATTTAGACATGCCACTCTTTTTCTTCATGCTACCAGTGATTATTTTAAGTTGTACAGTTGTTAATATCTTGGTTTTCTAAAGAGGAAAATAAAAGTCAAGTTCTAAATCCATAATTGCCTGCCACCGGGTTTTTTTTGTTTGCTTTGCTTTTAAAAACAAGCTATGGTTGTATTGTTGAATGAAATATTTTGTTCAAATCATAATTTTTTTTTGCAATATGAAAATGTGACTCAGATATACCATTTGAGCAGAAAAAAAGAAAGCATGTTTTGTCTGTTGGTCTTGTCTCTTGCTGTGTGTCTGCATTGTGCCTCTGCTGGGGTTGTCTGGAAGCAGATGTATGTGTGATGTATATGCCATATTGCAGAGACAGCTACCATTGTGTTCACTTGGATGCAAATAGGTCTGTTCTTATCAGTATTGGTTTCTCTGTGTTGCCTGATATCTGAGGACTAATCAATAGCAAACAAAGAAAAAAGGGCTATGATCTTCATCTTTTTCTGAACAGCCATTCTTTTTCTAATGTCAGGTCTTGCCATTGCCAGATTCTAATGGATTTTTGCCTTAAGACTAATTTGGATGCTGACTTAAATAGTATTTCCAGGAGGAAAATAGATTTTCCTGTACTGATAGGCTACTGATGCCCAAGTAGTATTAAATGTCTTGGCTCAAATGACAAAGCAGGGCAGGTGATCAGAACTGATTCCTTGTTTCCAGAGTGCCTGTATGGTAACAACCTAAATAAGACAGTACTTCTGGGGAAGGGTGGTGTCTTTTGTTAAATCGATCAATGTAGTTGCAGGGTGCAAACAAATCTTTGGACATGTGAAAATTTGTCAAGTCCTGACCTTGAGAAAACCTTGTGTTCCTAAAATCTGGCCTAACAAAACACAATACTGCTCTTCACCTACCTTGCTTTGGGCCCCTTTGCCATCTGGGTTACAGGAGTTTGCAACAGGCAGTATTTAGGTATAGGTGCTGTTTCTCTCTCAAATTCTATGTCCACAGCTTGTATTAGTGTTGCATTAATACAGGCAATTACCAACAGGGGGTGTTAAATGTATACTTTGTTAGTAACAAAATATAATGTGCTATTTATTTTGCTCATCTGAAAGTTCTTTTTGCAAATTGAGCTCCCCATTGGTAGAATTTGCTGTAGCAGTGTCTGGTGGCTGCAATTTGCACTGGAACAATGAACTCTTTGTCACCGTGAAGCATTTTGATTAGATAAACTCAGTTGAAAATGAAAATAAATTTTTCCAACTTAGGGGAGGTATCATCTGAGTTATAGGTGGGTCAGGTCAGAGCTGAGTGTAATTCTAAGTAATTCTGCTGTGGAATTATTACCATAATATCATCTCAGTGGAATCAAAATGGAGATATTTGTCCTGATAGCCTTTCACATTTTATTTGGAAAATCATTATAGTTATGTTATCTCAAAGTTTATGGAGGAAAGATAACACCTGCTCCAGGAATCTCCTGAAAAGTTATTTCAAGGGGAAAACTACTGAACTAGAAATTAGACAGGTATTAAAACAGCACTGTTTTCCTTTGTGACAAAATTCTGTCTGGAGTTCCATAAAGCTTCAAGTTCATCACAGCTGGCCTTCCTGTCTGTAGCAAGAGCTGTCATTTCCAGCACACTTTATATGGCATTGCTCTATCCATCCCTGGGAAAGTACGTGTTGGGTGAAGCGAGTTTTTAATGGGATGAGATATAAGTTCCAATGAGACAGTGTCTGGCATTATTTATTCTTGAATAGTTTGTCAGCTGGAAAGGTAGAGATCCCTTATCTGTTTGTTGTTTTTCCAGCCACTGTCTACAATAATACGGATTATTAAGGCTTAGAATGTTATAAACTTTGTCTTTACATCTCCACCTAAAATTTAATTTTAAGATTGTCTCCTGTCATTTTATATCCTCTCTTTTCCTTCAGCCTATGGAAAAACGTGCTTCCAGCATTTCCCTCCACTGAGAGCTTAAAATGTCTGCAAAGCTTCAGATGGGTGTTGGATGCATTCCTTGATTGACAGTGTCTACTTATGTGTAGAGTGCAGAAAGTTATCTAGGGTCTTTCAAAATAATATTTTACTTAGTCATAACTATTTTTATTTTTCAATGTAATGTAGCTGTGAGTTTCAAGGCACACTTCCATTTTAAAGCAATATTTCTTTCCATGTCTTCAGTGCGTGCAAGTTTCTGTTGCAGATGTTCTACTCATTTCCAACATTTCATATAGAATTACTTTTCTGTGGACTAAGGGAATATTTTTAGATTTCCATGCTTGCATTTCTGCTTGCCCTAGTTTTCTTTGAACATGAAGAAGTTAATCCTCCCCTGAAAGAAGTTGTATGCATTACCTTGTGGAGAGAAAGCTGGTTTTAATATTACTTTACTTCCCTGCACTCCAGGATGATAGTTCCAGTTTTGTTAGCACTACTATTTTAGGAGATAGGCAAATCTGGAGAGTTAATGGTTTCTTTTCATTGAAAGCCAGAGGAAATAGGAATTTTTGCTGGTGATTTGATCCTGACAGATCTATGTAAATAGACTTTTTTCTGAAATTCTTGCATCTCTCCCTTTAAACAAACAAACAGTCCTGCAACATCTTGGTACCAGTGAATGTCTTCACCACAGACACACAGCAGTGATGACACAGGTTTCTGAACCAAAGATTTAGATGTGGAAAGGGGAAGAATGCATTTTCAGGCAGGGAGAGATTTCTATTAGCTGTGCTGACAAACTGTGTGAAGGCAAATCAGCCATAAGACTCCCTTAATTTTATTTTAATCTTTGCTTTATAAGCCTTATATTCTGGATGATAGGACACAGCCATTTTAATTAAATGGCTTGTACTACTGGTTTTTTTTTTTGGCAGGAGCTTTGCATGGTTAATAAGGAGGAGATTACCCTACCTGTACAAACTTGATTTGTGTAACTTCCAGGCTCTTGTACCAGATGCTGCTGGTCATCGTGCAGCATCTACAAATAAACAGGTTATAAGCAACTTTGAAACCAGTGGGCACTTGTGCTGATTGCCACATTGATTGAAAACTAATTACAATATTATGTGTTTATTTTCAACCTTCTAAAAATTTGTTCAGATTAATGTTTGGGAGTCTTTTTAGTGCACCTTCTTAAGGCTCCTGGCATGACTTTGAAGTAAAAATAGTGCTACTTTTGTTCTTTTTGCCTTGCTCTTTCTGGAAGTCAAGTAGTGTTTGCAGCTCTGCGTGGTGAGGTAGTTTCCTGCAAGTAACTATAAAAGTCAGAAGGCAACTTGGGCTTCTTTCCTATGCAGATAAGGAAGGCTTCTCGTTTTCTCAGCAGTCTGCCATTAATTAACCAAACTTATTGGGAGCACATGCTGACCAAGTAGATGGTTTATTTTCTGTAGCACAAAAAGTGGCAAAGAAATCAACAAGTCTTACATTGTATGATGGCTTTTCTGGATTGTTTTCTTTAATTCTTTTTTTGTTCAGTGGAAGGTCTCACATAAGCCTGCATGTGTGCATTGGCGTCAGCCTTCTGCAAATGGAAATAATATGCATGAAATGGTAATTGTTGCCAGCATCCTATAAAGTGGCTCCTATCCAGGGCAGTGGGTTCAATTATTTTTCTGGGAGGCTAGGTATGTGAGGCTGTTAATTTTATAAATGAATTACAGGAAGAAGGAAAGAAAGAAGGAGCATCTCTGATGGATTGTTACTGACAAAAGAATTTATTTTGCCCAGGAATCATTCGCTGTTTGTGAGGAGAGGATGCACTTTTATTGTTACTGGTGCTCACCCTGGAGGCTGAGACAGAGGGATCTCTGTTGTTCTCCTGTGTGAAATTACTTTTGTCATCTCCTACAGAAATTCCTGAGGTGTTTGTGGATTGAAGCATGGAGAGAGTGAGGTTTTTATTATTTTAGTGCTTACTGATAGCTTTTTCAAAGTGGTGATACTTCTGTCTCACTGAGTCCAGTGCATAGCTGGTAAGACCCAAACCCAGAGCTTTTATGCAGATGAACTGAAAGATCTACACATTGATTAATTTCTAAATGAAATGGTGCAAGCTTGTGTTCTACTAGGACTTGGTTGTTTATTATAAATCTGAACTTGAAAATGTAGACCACCAGTCTTGTCCAAAATGTTTGGTTTAGTTTCCTGGCAAATTGATGTTGCAGCAGTTTTGGAAAACTGTCCTTAAGTTTGTCTGAACACTTGGTCCCTGTGCCACGCTGGTGCTGTGGTGGTTTTTCTCCCTTTCTTTCCGTCTTTTTTCCCTGTCTGAACACAGCAGTAGCACAGCTGGAGTGACATTTCCAGATGACTCTTCTGAAAAACTGCCGTGAAGTAGCATGGGCAAGTTCCTCTGCCCCTGCTGCTGCCCCTCACAGACTGCCTGGGCTGTAGGAAGAGCACCCCATCCCTTTGGGGAAAGATCCTCTCACTGCTGGGTGCAGAAATCAGCCTGAGGAAGGGGCAGCCCATCCACATCCTTGCAGTGTACAGCAGCCCAAGATCACAGAAGCACAAAAATAGTTTAAAGGCATCGAGGGGCAGTACTTTCCCTAAGAAATGTTAAGCTTTTCTTCAGAGTGATTCAAACTGAGTGCCAGCACTAAACAGCTTCAAGAGGCATCCTGGCTACCTTTGCAATTCATTTATTCTGGCACAACTTAACAGAGCCTTTCTTCTCCTCTGTTAAGATGTGAGAGCTTGTGAGCTTTGCACTCATCCATGAGCTCACACACTGGGTTTCAGTTTCAGACCTCAGTAGTAGCAGCTGGTGGAATAAAAGGATTCCCTGAAATAGCACCAGGCCCATGTGGTTGTGCCTGCACAGAGGGAAGCTCAGGCTGTTGGGTAAGCCCTTCAATCTTGGGCCCCTGCCCATCCAGACTGCAGCACCTCTGGGAGCGTGTTGTGGTTTCCTGCCTCTCTGCACCTTGGTTTCTTTCCAAAAGAAATCAAAGCACACAAGGAGATGGTGCACACTTGTTTGTATCCCGGGATGTGGCTGGGCTGCACACCAGGTCTGCTCTGCTCTGCAACTAGGTGCCTTTGTACTACAGTTGCCACGCTGTTCTTCTGCCCTCTGACCTCTGGAGTCTCTGGCTGCAGTGCCTAATGCTGGAGGTATTTCTTTACTTCAGGGATAGTGTAATATGCCTGAGAAATAAAGCCTGTAATTTACTTTCTATTGCCTAACACACATGCTGTGCTGGTCAATTTACACCTTCAAGCCCAAAACTTTCGCAGCAGGGCAAGATGGGTGCTCCAGGCAGGGTGTCCATCCTTGGTTGCTGAGGTGTGACATCATGACATGCCAGATCCACGCATATTCAAGCTGGCATTAATCTAATTGCACTCTGCAATGACTGCAATTGGTTTAGAATAGGAATATACCCATGCAATGCAACTCTGCTGAGCTCTGTTTGTGGGTGACTGAATCCAAGTGATGTTAAAGCTGACTGGCATGTGTCTTGGCAGCTGTGAACCTGCTGGGCCCTGTATGTGTTTTGTTGTTCTTAATAGAAATAGTCTTTAGATGACTTGTGGCAAGACGTGCATTGGAGGCAAACCTGGGTGCGAAGCAGCAACAGTCTGTGAGGGTACAAGGCAGTGTTGAGTTGTTTCCTTGAGGTCAGTCTGTGCTGGATGGGCATGTTCTCCAGGCAGTGCCACAGAAACCATGGGAGAACTTGTTGGCTGTGAAGGTTCCTGGGTGGGGTCTTTATGTTCTTCCCTGTGGCTCTGGGCATCAGGGGAGGGAGAGAGGACAGTTGCTGAAGCAGAATGGCTGATTGAGCTTGGTTTGCTAGTTTATGCTTTCTATTCCACTTTAAAACTGGAGTTTGATGTTTCAGTAGTGTTTGTTTGTGTTTTCAGGTTTGGCTTGTTTTGGTTTTTTTTAAGAAAAATATTTATTTTAAGTGAGGGGAGTGGCAGGGAAACACACTCAACTGAAATACACCATTTAAATTGTGCATTCTGATTTACAGGGATTGCAGGTGTATAAAACCAAAACAGCCTGGGATTCATTCAGTCTGGATTGAGGCGCACTGGTGCTAGATTTGCATTCTAAGTTCTGCCTAATGAATGAAGGAATTTCATAATAGGTCAGTCAAATTAAGACGAGTATAGTTTCATAATTCATTCTAATGTCCTTCATTTTTAATGCTATTTGATGGAGTAGGATAAATTTGAGAGATGTATTTACACATTTTTCATACCTTAAATCCTTCCCCTATTTTGTAAAACTAGCTTCTGGGAATGCACAACTTGCATGTTGCAAAAGTTTCACAGAATTCAACAGTGCCTCAAGTCTCCATCTATTTCTGCTATAAGCATTTAGGTTATGATAAAGCCTTGGTGGTGAGCGTTGGCATTTCCATTTCTCTAACAGTACAGTTGCTGAGAAAGCACACTTTCTTCACAATGTTTGTTACAAAAATTAAGGCATGCTTCAATACCACTGATGTCATTCATGTTTTTGAAACTTCACATCAGATAAAACCTTGCAGCCCTGATTTAAAGAATCACACCAGTTCAGCTGCTCAGGGCGAGCCCAGAATGTTACTGGATATGTTTCTGCAGTGTGCCTGCCCTAGCCTGGAGGGCTCAGCTGTTTGAGGATTGCAGGATCATGGAATAATTGGAGTTAAAAGGGGCCACAGGAAGTCATCTAGACTTGCCTCCTACTCCAAGCAGGGTTAGCTATGACTTTTGGTCAGTTGAGTCAAGACATTTGACCCAGAGTGGAGGTTTTAAATTGTGTCATGTCCCACAGCCCTTAAAATCAGCAGAGATCCTTTGCTGGGGCTGCTCTTGCACAGCAAGAAGGGCTCACTGCTTTGATAGGAAAGCAAACAGCAAGGGTCTGACAGGGTATTTACTGCATTACTGAAAATGATGTTTCAAGAACCACTGACTTGGACCATGATGAAACCTATAAAAGAGAATTGCTTTCAGTTGAGGAATCCTCTGGGACCTGATTCTCAAAAGAGGGCATTTACATAATCATTGTCAGCATGCAAATTCCTGATTTTTGAGGCATAAAGGGCACATAAATCTTTAGTAAAGAGAGCCCAATGTGAATTTTATTTTTTGAGCCTTCCTCAGTTGTGAGAGAAACATTTTAATACTGTTGGTACACTGCCTAAATTTGAAGACATTTGTAATGGGAAGAAATCTATTTCCTGCATATTTGTATATTTATGTATGTATAGCTTTGTTTGTGTAGGTACAATATGTATAAATGGTTGCTCCATACCTTATAAGGTTGCTCAGCTGCTAACTTGTATGCACTGAGAAATATATTATCAACCTAGCCCTTGTACCTTTTATGCCTTCTAGAGACGATTTAATAAAAACAGGTGCTTTTCCATAAGAAAAGTTCAGCAACCATAAAGAAATATGCACAACATGTTTCCATTTCATCTTTACATATCTTGTAATTAAAGATGTGCCAAACTGCTTGAAAATAATTCACTTGGTCAGTGAACCACATTATTCAGTGATTTGCAGATATCACGAAAGAGAAAGCTTAGGCATTTTGATTCACTCTGCAAATCGACATAGAATTCCTCCACATTATGTCTCAGTGATGCCCAGCAAATTGACTCTCATTGCTTCACACCACATTACTATGCATCAGGTCAAAGCAGCACATTTTTTTCCCCCTTGGATGTGAAATGCTAGGTGGCAAATATTAAAATCACAAAAAAATCTTGCAAAGGAGCTATTTGTGAGGTCAGTCTTTGGGAATTTGCTCTTGATAGAATTACATTTTAATAATACTCTCTGAGAATATCAGTGGATTCTGAGGCAAGTAGTAAAATCAATCTTGTCTCACTTTAGGGCCTGCCTGGTGTGCCTTTTGGGAGGCTCAAGGCTTTATCTACTTTAAGGCAAGTGGGGTCACTACCCTGCTGAAGTCTTATAGCCTCATCTGCTGCAGTGATACATAATGGGGGTTCATCTGGCTGCAGCTGCATCCACTGAGATTTCTGCACAAATTGTTCATTCCTGCTGCTGGGGCTGCAGCACTCAGGCTGTGCAGGGGAGGAGTGATCTCTGGAGGTCCAGAGCAGCCTGACATGGGATTAGTACGTTGACTGTTGTCTGGAGCTGTGGCAGCTCATCCCTGGAACTCCATTTTGCCCCTTAGAAAACCTCAGTCCTGTTTTCTTCACTGATGCCCTTATGGTCTCTGGCTATAGGTGAACTCTGGGTCAGCTCAAGTCCTCTGTATGCCTGGCCCTACCACAAGTGTGGTTATCAGGGGCTGTCAATACCTGTGAGAGCAAGGGAAAGATTTACGCTGATCATACAGTGATTTTTGAACATTTGGAAAGGAATTTTTGTCTCTGCTTTATTAAAGTTACTAAAGAGGTGGAGTTAAGTGGCTGATCTCCTTTCATTTCCCAGCAGCATTGCATTCCTGTAGTTCAGCTTGCAGAGGCTGAGCAATACATTATGAACCATGTAGTCAGCAACAAAGCTTGTGCTGTATTTTTGTATCCCAGCACTTGCCTGGTATTTTAAAAATCTATGCTCTGTTTATATACTATAAGTAGAAGTATCCTTCTGTTGAAATATTGGAGTGTTTCACTGTGGGATGGATTGATCTCTGTAGGGGTGGGCTGCTGTGCTGTGCAGCCTGACAGGGTTTCCAAGGAGGAAAGGGAGTTTTGCCAGCCTGAGCCCAGCCACATTTCAAGTTTCCTTGCTGGTTTTACAGTCAGTAGAACTCCTTGTGTTGCTCTGTGCCACCCAGACTAGTTGTGTTGCTGTAAACACAGAATAAGGAACAAAGAAGCAAATCAATACCAGCTGTGATGGAGAGATATCCTGTATTAATTCATGTGCCTCTTGGTGTGTGAATTAAAACCTCTGGTCTGTAGTGTCAGGTGTTGGGAAAATGGGGGAACTGTGGTGTTCTTGGGCATTTCAACAGCCAGCTGATCTGATTAACTGTCAATGTGAATGAAAATTTAGCTTGACATAAGTGTGTACTGGTCAGTGTTATTCCACTATGCTTGTACAGTGTCAGCTGTACCTCTCCTATTTTAGGTGCTGTAAAACATTTGTTGTCTCTGTGTTTATTGCATAGAGGGGAAAACCAGAAGTTTTGGTGTTCGCCCATTGATTTCATAAGCTCAACCATTTTTCATTTCCTTCATGGACTGTCTTGCACATGAAAATCATGGAAATGTATGTTTCTGTGTTAAGCATTCTGGTTTTATGATGGTAAAAAAAGTGTTGTGCTTTGTGGAATTCTGTAGTTCTTAAAATGTTTCTTGATCCCTTGTCTTCTCTGTTTGAGAGTGTGTGCTGCTAACACTGTGTTTACTCTGATATCATGTGTGGTATACAGTAGTTTTAAAAGGCAGAAAGAATATCCTAAAGCTAGGTGGGGTCCAGAATATTTCTTATCTGTGGGCTGGAAAGGTTGGGGTGGATGCTAAAGAAGGCCGAGGAGTGCTTCCATTGCTCAGAAGGTTTAACACTAGTCACTTCAAATCTTCTTTTGCTGATCTGATGAAGATTGTGTAATCTCTCTAGCATGCAGATGTTGAACAAAAGAATATTACTGTAACATTCTTAATCTGTTTTTCCCTCTTCCCTTCCTTCCTTATGATCCATTCCCCTTTCTCCTGGGAATTGAAAGTATAAAATGGAATTTGCAGAAAGGTGCATTTCTACTTTCCAAGAACTAATTCTCTGCAAAGAGATTATCTGTATTACTGGGGAAAGCTACTGCTCATTAGATGTCTAGCTGTAGATACAGTTTAAGGCGATAAATAAAGTATTCTGGATCACAGCACACAAGAATATAATTAATCTGGTATTTGTTCTAATGTGACTGCATAGGGACTTATCAGGAGATCAGCTGTGTTTAGTAATTTCACTGATAGGTTCTTCGTTCCCCAGATGAAGGATTCTACCCTTTTCTGGAATATCAAACTATGCCCTAATTTGCATAAAGTAGTGTCTTTGTTGTATTACAGGACACAAACAGGAAATCAAGAATTTTTAAACTGTGCAAATATATGGGTAGTTAAGATATTTCACCTTTTTTTAAGTCAGAGCTGAAATATGTTTGAAGGGAAACACCTGAGCTCTTGAAGCAGTTATAGGGTAATACCATGCCTTTACTGAAACCAAAGCTCCTCCTGAAATCAAGAAATAAGATGTTTGTGCCATAAGAATGGGGGGAAGGGCTTCAGTAAACTATTGAGACGGTCATCCAGTTGTGCTGAGTTTCAAAGGCAGTCCTTCAGAGACATGGTGTGCTGTTCCAGGGCAGTTTGGCGTGTCTGTGTAGCCAGGGCAGTGCACTCTGCAGGCAGGGGAGGTACCCCAGGTGTCAGATGCCTGTGAAATGGCAGGTGTCTCCAAAGCCTCAGCCAAACCACTGCCCCAAGCCCTGTGATGGAACCAGGAAAAGCAACGTTTCCTGCAGACTCATATGTGAGCACTTAGGCCCATCTATCTCTCGCCCGTGTGTGAACACACATGTGGTGCTGGTGTGTGCGAGGGAGAATTATCCCTTTTAACGAGTGGCAAACTGTCGATCTAGACTATTTGCATGGATAAGCACAATCCATCATAATACATCACCGAAGATTAGCCTGCTTATGAGACTGACGTGTTTTGAAAGGAACACACCAAAGTGAAATTTATTTTCAAACTCCTAAGTCTGTGCCTTTGATCAAGGAAACAAAGCATGATGTTGTTTTAAGAAGACACTAATGACTGAAAAAGAAGTGATGTGTTTAAAAGTCTTGATCTGCTGTGGTTAATGGTTGCAGGGTTTGCCACCAGCTTCCCATTAGAGTCTGAAAAGCTCCCATGCTGTACCCTGCTGCACAAGGCTAGCAGAAATTTCAGTACTTATACTTTTGATTTAACTAGAGCATGTCTATGAAAGACTTATGTTTTTTAGATCAACAAATCTATTTCATATTGCTTGCTGCAGATTATAAAACCTTAAGATCTGCAAGCATCAATGAACAGTAAAATATATGGCCAGATGATTGACAGGACAAGAAACAGACAGGTATTGTGTGTAATAGGCTAGAACCAGCCTCTGGAAAAAACATGAAAAATGGAAATTAAAACAACAGAAAAACAAAGAGCATTTCAAATTTGCCTTAATTCAATTTTTATTGCTTTGCACATGATGTTACTCAGCCAAAAGCGAGCAAAATATTTTATGAACCTGAAAGTACACTTCTGTATTTGTATGCTCATGTCTTTTATTCTGTATCAAAGGTAAATGAAAATGGAAACATAAGAGTTGACTGTGATAACATTCAGGCTGTGTCTCAAACATATATTTGAAAAGTTAACTGCACCAGTTTGCTAGCAACTGGTAGTTATATGAAGCCTTTAGTATATTTATTAGTGAGTAAAACTAAAGGATGGGCATCTGCTGCACAAAAGAGAAACTATTTTGTTTTTTTTATAGGATCATCAGGAAAAGAAATCTCATTTCCGTATTGCAGCTTTAGAATGAATATTTGAAAAGCATTTCTTTGTACATGAGCTACCATTAAACCTTGACTGCTTGGGTCTTTATCTTGTCTGAAGTTTGGTTTCTGTACAAGCAGTCTAGTTGAAAGGAACAGGATTGCCCCTGCTAGCATCATTTGTCAGAGAAATCAGATTCATATGATGTCATTGATCTTTCTGGAAATCACACCTGTGTGTCAGTGGCACATAAATCCCTTTCATGCTCTGTATCCAAACACTGCTCTGGGTCTAAATATAGAAGAAAACTGGAAGGGAAGGTGCAGGTCACCAGCAGTGAGCTTCTGCCATAATCATTTCACCCTACGTTCAGTACATCCGTTACCTGTGTATCAGTGTTGTAACTCAGTTCAAAGGTGTAAAACATCAGGAGGTAGATGGGCAACCAAGACTGTCCACTGTCTTCATTTCTATCAGTGAGCCCACTATTGTCTTTCTGCAGCTCTTGCTTCTCTTATTGATGTCTGACTTCACACTGTGTATATATAATCACATCTATTAAAACAGAGGATAGGGAAATTGCCATGACAGTGGTGAAAAGAGGCATTTCTCTCCAGGGGTTTGTTTGCTTTCTGGTTTGGTGACCTGGGTGTCTCATTTGTTGGGTTCCTCTAACCATCTGTATGTAACTTGTACATTCTGGTGGGATTGAAAATGTGAAATATGTGGACTTTTATGACTTGAATGGATAGTTGCCGAGGTGCTGACTGTTCTGGATGGCAGATGTAGCAGTAGAACTGGGGAGGGGCTTTTGGCATTATTCAGAAAGGCTGGTTTGCCTGGTGCTCAGTATGCAAGCGAACATGATCACAGGAGAAAAGACTGCCAAAAAAACATCTTAACATATGTCCCATATAAAATACCTTATTTTTCCTCCTGTCATACAATGTTCACTTTCTGGTTTCAGCCTGTGCAACTGCAAAGCTGGTAGGGCGCTTAGAGTTTCATGACTGTCTGTGTTGAAAAGCTCAAACGTATTTTAAGAGTCTTATATTCCCAGCTAACTAGTACTTTAACTTTTGAATTTCTTTTTAACTTCTTTATACTGGAAGCAGAATGGGATATTCATTTATTTTTAACTGAAAAACAGGGATATTTTTACTCCTAGGAACGAAATCTCAAGTGCTGATGTTTAGACCACACTTATAAACCCTTTTTGTGTTTTTGAGACAGATTTGGTTGTTTGTTTGCATTTGAAGGTAGTATCTGAAAATATTTGCTCACAAGATTATATGCACACACATACAAATATATACATATATGAAACACCTAGTTCTTGGTTTTCAGACTAGTGCATGACACCACTAGGGTGCTCACAAAGAATAAATAACACAATAACAAATTCAAAGCATAATTTTTCTGGGGTTGGGATTTCTGCTGAAATATATATTGACGTTTGTAAATCAGAAGGTTGGAGACCATTAAAGTAATCTGTTTGCAATTGCCTTGAAAACTTATATATCCATGACTGTTATCTGAATACTCAGTTCTTCTCCAGTGACTGACTGAACCACAAGCAGCAACCAAGTGCCTGGAGACTCCTCTGGCATGGGGAAGGCTCCTTGGGAAGGACACAGGTCAGGCACTGCAACAGGGCTGGCTCCAGCTGTGCAGCTCCTAACCCAGAGGTGCTGTCTGGGAACACGGGAACATCCAAACCCGAGGGCTGGGATGGTACGGTGGGTTTGCAGCTGCCTGCACTGACACACCGAGCAGCTGTGCTTAAACCAGAGCCTTAGGTGTGGGACTTGCTTTAAAGAGACAGAGCTTTTAACATGGTAGTAAACCAAAAAAACCGATGTAAAACTTGGTATTTTGACAAAAAGCATTTGTCATGCATGGCCATGAAGTGTGAAAAGATTTGGTTTTGGAGGAAGTGACCAGAACTAACAGCACAGAACTATTAGGTGCTGCAAGGATGCCAGATGCGAGTTTTCTATTAATGGGGTTTGGGGAGAGGTAATATACTTGGAAATGAGAAAGGATGATGCTTTTTTTCTGTCTGCCTTTAGCTTTGCTGTGGTGAGGTCAGTAGGAATTATGTCCAATTATACCCGATGTGCCTGGAACGTTAGAAAAATTGTCATTGGTGATACAGTGGGAATTGCAATCTGCTCCTAAGGAGGTTATGCTGCTTAGTTCAGAAGCTACTCAAATGTTCATGTTCAAAATGATGAAAAAGTAATTGTTAGGAAAACTTAAAATTAACAAAAGTACAGTTTTCTGTTTAGACTTATGTCATCTTTTTTTTGTTGTTCATTTGGACCCTTTCAATGTACTGCAGAAGGTATCTCTGAAATAAATAAAACTGTCATGTGTTAACTTTCTGGCCAATTTTTTTATAATTAGTTCAACATGGCACAAGACCTCTAAATGACCCTTGGTTCTGTGTCACAGATTGCACTTTGTATGTTTATATGAAATACCAGGGTAAGAGTCAGCCTGGGAGCACTCTGGTGACTTTCAAAGCAGAAAATTCTCTGTGGGGCAAGTGTTTGTGATAACTACAACTTTATTAAAACTTCTGAAGGGAGTGAATAAAATGAGACTGCAGAACCTCATCAGTGACTGAATTTTTCCCAGTGGCTATCTTTTTCGCTGAAAATAGGATTTTAAAAAGAGCCAGGTCTGGGTTTGCATAGCATTAAACCTCATTTTGTTGATTTTGCTAAGGTAAAGTGAGTGTGTTACTGTACTGTATTGGTTCAGTGCTTTGTACTTCTCTAGAGGATTGAGTGTGACAGGAAGCAAAGATGGGTGCAGCCCATCGTCTCTTGAAGGTCCTGGGATAGCGTGAACCAGTTGTGTGATTTAAGAAGCTACAGGTCCAGGACAGCTGCCAAAGACCTTCACATCTTTGGGAACAGGCACAATGTTTATAGACCAGACCTAAGCTCCCGATGAAGTGATCTTAGTGCAGAAGATTCCTGAAAGCTAAAGGCACTGCATTGGCCCCCATACAAGGAGTTTGGAGAAGCAGGACCATTGATTCCTTCGGTTTGGAGGTTGTGGTTAGTCTGTGTTTGGCCAGTGCTAAGAAGGTCCCTCAAAATACTCATCCCTTAAATGTCCCGTTGGATTGCCGTGCTCTTGGAGCAGGAAAGAACAGAGTTCTGGCCTTCTCCAGTGGCACATGCACCCCTGCACAGTGCCTGGGTCTGTAACAGGGCTCAGAGAAGAGTCAACCCTGGAATAAAATCCAGCAAAAAGATGAGCTAAAGATCAGTCTTTTTTGATGGATTTATTTTGTAAATAAAGCAAAGTTGACTTAGACTGTGAAAGAGTCAAAAATTTTACAGTCCAAGTATACTCAATAGTCAGGGTCTCATAGGCAATTCACATCCTACCCAGCTGCACCAGAAATATCTCCAGAAACATATCATTTAAACAAGTCATGTAAAGAAAGGCTAATTCATTACAATCCAGAAGATTACATTTAAATAATAATAAAAAAGAATCAGTTTTATCTTGGTGATTTCCATGTGTTTGGTAGGTGACTTTAACAGGGAAATAAAAACAGTATCAGTAAAGCTGAAATCATGTTTGGAGGCTGCAAACTCAAGTTACCAGATCAATGTGTGATGCAAAAGTAAGGAATATCTGAAAGGCTGATATTGAAATGGTGCCTTCTGGTCAGAGGGCTTAAAGGGAGCAAAATAGGTTTCAGAAAAAACCATTTTGTTTTGTTTATTAAAAAAAATGAAGGAGGATCCTTTTAATGTTATCATTAAGGTGAATTAAAATGAATCAGTTTGCTTCAATAGTTCTTTAAAGCTTAAGTTCTTTAGGTCTCAAAATCCCAGCCTTAACCGTGGTTCCACTTTCTGAATCTTAGTCTTGCCTTTGACACTGGGAATATAAAACTTCATAGATAAGAAGCAGTTGTGTGTAGTCACAATTATATCTCAGTTCTGGAATCACATTGAGAAGGAGGCTGCTTCTGAAAATGAAAATGATCATGGTTTGGGAGCAAGGACAGACTTGGGGAGTGAGGCAAAAAAGGTGCTAATAATCCAGTTCTGGATTTCATCTCTTAGTTCTCCTGCAGTTGTACTAGTTCAACTTCTCTGATCCTTCAGGAAAGTGCATTTCTCCACACTGTCAAGTGATTTCTCCCAACTTGTCTCTTCTCACTTAATGGCACAGTTTCCCCTTCATCATTAGGCCACAATGCACCATTTTCACAACAGCAGCATAATTTTAACAAGAACTTATAAGCTGTTCATATATTTCTTCAAATAACTTGATGCCTCTTGTTTACCTTTGATATGGCATTTTTAGTTATTGCTCACAGTTGTGCACATCATTTTATTTAGGTGTGTTTTGTAGTTAATAATTTTCACAAGCTTAATGAAATTATATTTGCAAATTGCTTCCTAGTTATTATTGCTAATTGTCTCCTTTAAAGACCTGAGCCACTTCTTGGCATTGAAATGAGTGCCATTAATAAGATTATTAATCAATTCAAAGCAGGAGAGATATTGCAAGATATTTTAAATTTTCCTAAAGCTTGTTCACATCAAGAACATGAAAATCTGTTTGGAGAAACATCAAATCACTACTGTTGGCTTTGTTCCATAATGTTCTTCCTGGAATGCATCTCAGGAAAACCCTGCAAGAAAAACCCTCTGCCTGCCAAGTCAGAAAGCTCTGGGAAGCTGATGGGGTTAGTCATTAACTTGCAGCCTGATGACCTGGGAAGAGGTGGCTGAATGTCGAACCGCTGCTGCAAATGTTTCCTCTTGGAGCAGTGCGAGATGTGTCCTTTACGAAATTAACAGTTAGCCTTGAAAGCAAAGTATATGAAGCATGGATCAGCAAATTAATTCAAATTAAAAAGAGAAATAGTGTTGAATATTCAGACTCAAAGGCAGGATTTGTTCTTAAATTTAAACTTCATGTGCTTTCAAACATTGAACTTACATCATAATGCAGTTTTTCACGGTCCACTCCCATCTCGCTGCCTGACTATCCCTGTGGCAGCTGTAGCTGTGGATTAATAGAAAAAGAGAAGTTGGAAAATATTTATAATTTTAGCTGTCTTTTTAATAGAATTTAGGAACAGGCAATGGAAGCTCTCCAGAGAAAACAGTTTCAGAAGTTTGTTGTAAAGGCTGACGACGTAGGGAAGTTGCCTTCATCACACAGCAGTTTATTAAGGAGTATCAATCAGTTTGACTGGCAGGCACAAAATAGGGGGTTTCATGAGATAAGGAACAGGATGTTTTCTTTCTGCTGCTTCTTACAATGAAAGCTTCAATTAATTATTTTTTTTTGTTACTATCCATTCTTGAACTCTTACAGTTCAGAGTATGAATGAGGACTGACTGAAGTATGATATATTATTAAAAAGAAACCTTATATTAGTCCTTATCCTTCAGAATTGCATGGGTTTGGCATCTAAAGTTTGTTATTAATTCTTCCTGAAACCTCAGCAAAGTTACAGAGGATAATTTGTAGCTACTTTATTAATATAACTTTAGTAATATAATATCAACATTTACAATCTTTTTAATAAGCAATAAATTTGAACACATTTATGATCCATCCCAACAGTGCATTTAGTTATTTAAGGGTTTTAACATTGAGAATGTTTTTTATATAATAAAACCTCCCCACCAAACCCCGATTCTAAATTATTCCAGTGGTGAAAACATCTGTCAAAGATTGCTTTCTAAACTTCTTGAAGTCCCAGAGAATCCTGAGGACAAAACAGATGATGGGATTTTAGTTTCAGTTTGCTGTTTATTCTTGAGGATGAATTTGGAAAAATTAAAAACACTTACTTAGGTCAAATTATACATTTTATAGGACCAATGTAAACAAAGACTAGTTTTAGTTCAAAATATAGTTAGAAAGCTTCAAAACAATGTAATTTCTAATTTTGTATACAAGATACTGTGTTTTGAATTCTGTGGAGAAGTTTCAGAAAGCAGAAATAGAGACTATACAGAGCATCAGATACTGGACTTAAAAAAAAAAAGTTTTAGTAAGGGGTGCATTTTTGAGAGGGGAGGGAAAAACCCCACCCCACCCCTCACCCAATGGGTGTCATTCTGCCAAGCATTAGCATGACACAGGACTAAGCAACTCTGAACAGATTGGGAAATAGTAATTTATAACTGAACAATTCAACAGTGCTTTTTGCAGTTACAAAGTGGCTGCCAAAATCTCATAAATGACCATGTTAGTCATATTTTTTCCTTCTTCAGAAAGAATATTTCTTTCTTTTATTAATATAAAACCACAATGTCATTATGTCACCCATGCATCCACTGTGTAATTACTCCATTTTAAAGATAAATCCATTGTCTTGGGATGCATCCATCATGGATGTCACCTTTAGCACAGAAGGTGAGACACTAAATGGACACCTTTTACTAATATTAATTTCTATATAGTCATCAATTTCGAATAGACTATCCATTGTTCTCTTTGACAGAGACAGGCCAATGACAAAGATTAAATTATCCATTTTTGTGGAAGCGAGGGATCTGCTTCGAAGAGTGCTCTTCAAGATCTTGCTTTTCTGGCCTGAGTATATTCTATTAATCTACAGTTTGTTCATTTTAAACACTGATCAATTGTAGCAGAAGATTGCAGATTGCATGTTCTTCTTTGAAATGAAAGGTCAGGAATTAGAGAAGCTCTGAGTTTCTCTCTGGAAGATTTGTAGTCAAAAAGAAAAGAAAATGCCTGGTTTTGTCTCTTGCCTGCTGTGTTAATCTGACACTCAAGGGCCCTTTCTGGATCTTCTGCCAACCTTATCTCAGATTCTCATGCAATTTAAATGACAATTTATAGTGCTCATTTAAATTATGCAGGAGTGTTATTCTCAGAATGTACTGAAGGGGACATCTTTGGAAACTTGTTAGAGCCAGTACAGGAGCCATCAAAGCCCCAGTGCCTTTTGTGACTGGTAGGCACTTTTCTGTTCCTTCCAGAACCACCTGACCTTTTGGGGAGGGGGAGAGGAGTGTTGTGGGGGGCAGGCAGGCCTGCTGCATATGGGCTTATTTTCTTTCTGTTTTATCTTGATGCAATATGTGAGAGTGTGGCGTGTCTGGATACACTGATATGGAAGAAAGTGTGACATAGCATGAATCAGAGCAGTGGCCTATGAAGGTATTTTCCCATTCTATCTGGCTGAAGTTCTTCAGTGTAACATGGCACTTGGGGACATGAGTTAGTGGTGGACTTGGCAGTGTCAGGTTAACTGTGGGACTCAATGATCTTAAGGGTCTTTTGCAACCTAAATGAGTCTATGTTCTGTATTTGAGAACTGTTTGAAGTTTGACTTTGTTGTCTCTGGGAGTGCTTGAGGGCTGCATGGAAGGATTCAGCAGCTCGATTCATACTGTATTACTGTCATAAATGCATCACATGTTTGTGAATGAGGAAAATTTGGATGAACCCTGATTTGGGAAGGTTCTTCACTGGGAAACAGTTCAGTACCAGTGTAGGCTCAAGGAAGCATGGAAAATAATCCAAATGCCACTGAAATTTCTTTTGACATCTCGTTTATTTAAACTTTACAGAGAAAGTGAAGCTAAACGTAAGGATAATCCAAAATATTTTGTTTTGTGCAAGTTAAGAAATTGTCCTTTTTGGTGTTCAAAGATAGTTGTACTTTAAATAGTATCTTGTGAATTGTGTGAATTGTTTCTAATGGAAGTTTCATGTTCTGCTGTGTGAAGGTAGTGCAGGTAAAAAATTAGGCAGGATGTTCATCTTCTGATATATGAGAAATTTTGTAGCAGATTCTTGGTACTTAATGCTTGGAGTCTGTCATGTAGTCAGTGGACCTACACCCTTCTTGGGGTTTTTAAATTGTCATCAGGCTTTTTTAGTGATTTGGAGTATTCTTCAGGTATCTAGATTGTTTCGTAATTGCAGTCTGCTTTCTTCTGACTTTTTAATGCAACTTAGAATGGATGATTTTTTCTGTGCATACAATTTTCTTTATTTGTTAAGGTCCTCTGCTTGTGGTATTACCATTTTTTTATTCCCTTATCATTAGCTAAGATGCCATCCCTAACTTTGAAAGTTTTTTCAAGCAAAATATGCAAAACTTTCTATGAAAAGGAATTTCATTTTTATCACATTAAAGACACAATTATTGAAAGTACCCATATGTAAGAAACATGAGAAAGACCTCAGAAGGTACTTCTAAAAATGCCTCTGTTGTCAGAGCGTATTTTCTTTCTGATATACGTGCTGATAATGCGAGATAACACAGCCAAGTTATATATTAAGCTTAGTTTAGAGTTTGAAATAGTGGCATGTCGTTTAGTGCCATTACTTTAAAATCCCAACATCAAATTTAACTTGGTTAACAACCATTAGATATGTCTATCTACAATTTTAATAGTTGTCAGGTAAATTATAGCTTTTTCCTAATTCTGAGTGTTTCTATTTATCTACATTGTGTTGAAGGACAAACAAGGGACAAACGTTGTCCAAAGTTTGGTATTCTAGACATCATCTGCACATCAACAAACTGCATGCACAGTTTTTACTGCATCTGAAATGTTTTCTATAATAACTTGTGTAGTTGTTAGGGGAGGAAAAATCTGTTCTGGAAAGACTCCTGTTTCTTTTTGACTGGGTGACCTACAGTGGACAACCACCACGAAAGGACATCAGTCACAAAGTTGGCTAGGAATACTGTTTTATTAGGAGAAGAAGTAAAAGAAAAAGGGCTCTACTTGAGTGTGGATCTTTTCTTTAGTCCTAATTAGAACCACAATCCATCATGCTGGAAAGTTTCTATTCATTTTGGTGATTGGGGACATGACAAATGAATCTCGGAATAAATGGGATGTCAAGGCAGAGCAGGAGATGGATGTGTTCTGCATGGGTTGAATGTAATAAGTACAGTTAATGCTGGCAACCAGCCAGTCCCATTGCCTCATGCTGGGTGAGTTGCCCCAAGGCTCTGACCAGGGGTAAACCACCAATAAATGATTCCCCTCATCTCCCATTTATTAGAAAATGAACACCTTGTCAAGGTTCGTTTTCTGTTTTCCTAAATGTCACTTTTCTTCAGGGACAGCAACTAATTGAATATTAGTTAATTGTTTCTAATAAAATGCTGATAATTAGATAGCTTTTTTCATCTTGCTGGCCTAGCTCCTCTCTTTAATTTCACTTCCCTTTCAGTAGCCTCTCTTTCTCACACAGCTGTGTCGAGATTGATTATCTGCAGCGAGCGAGAGGCCAAGCAAGGAACTTCATTTAAGATTAATTTCAGGGAAACTGTTTTACAATTTTTGTAAATTGAATTTAGTCTTAATTTTAAGGTGTTAGGGGTTGTATGTCTTCAAAGGTTGCTTTTGGATAATTTATTATGTAGCAAGTAATCAAACCTACTCTTGAACTAGGATGCTCAACATGTCTAAAGGCATTGCTTGGATTTAGCCATACTGACAAGCCTAGTTTTGCTCAAAAGTACTGGGAAGAGAAGGGAAGTGTTCCCTGGCATGTATACTAGATTGCCAGTAATGTGATATCTTTATTATTAAGCTATTCCTAGAAAAGAATGCCTTTTCCTCTTTATATCAGTTTCTCTGGCCCTCTGTGATCCACAGTGGTCTTTGGGAATTATGGTAAGCACAGGGGACACAGATGGTTTCCCCTAAATGCTTGAAAACCAAGTCTATGATAACTGGGTAAATTCATGCCAGCCTGGGTAAGACTCAGATGTATCTTCAAGTGTTTTTGAATTGCAGTCTGTTCTTTTGATCCATTAAAACAACCTCCAAAATTTAAGACCCGTGTGGAAGCTGCACACTGTTTCTCAGGAAGTTCTTGCAGTAACTTGCTGGGTGTTTGACCCCCACCAGGTATAAAATGTGAGAGTGCCATGAAGTCCACTTGAACTCTGAGGACTTGCACAAGCTGTCAAGCTGTCCCACAGGACTGTCTTATCCGGAGTAAATAATAGTGCAACAAATACAGTCCAACTGGCTGTGCTCACAAAGTGGGGATAGCGTGGCTGTACAAATATTTCTCCAGCCTGGTGGTGGGGATGTGTGTGTGTGTGTGTCTGGTAAGGGTAGACTAGAAAAAGGCAACAAAGCATCCAGAATTTTTTAACAAAAGGAGAAGGCTGGAAAAGGCACCCCTAAGATCCCTTCTGCCTTAGCCTCTATCTCTCCCCACACAAACCCAGCTTTAGTTGTTTGCATTCCCTCAGGGAGGGGATGAAACTGTATCACACCACTTCTTTCAGTCATTGGCTTGTGTAAAGATATCAAGGGATGGATATTTGTACCACGGCAAAATGCTGAGCAGCTCAGTGTAAGAACTGCTGAGCTGGAAAAAGGAGCTGGAGAAAGATGAAATGAATACTGAAAACACAGAAATGAGCAAATGGAACATAATGCAAGCAGAATTAGAGTACTTGGAGGCTGGCCTAAGATATTCCTAGCCAAGTTTGTCCCTTCAAGCAAATAAAACAACCTCAGGGAGCAATTTGGCCTACCCATGCATACATTTGGATTCTCTGAAGAGAAGCAGAATAACCCAATTGCATGGACTGAGAAAAACTGTAACAGCTTTTACATCCCATCTTTTGCTCTAAGAGATGATGAGGATAATATATGGATCATATACAGTTCTTGTTAAAATCAGCTTGCTACATTTTTACTAGCTTCACAATGCACCAATTATTTAAAAACTCAGCATGAGGAAAGGTCAGATTCTGAATGAAGTTAGATGAGTAATTGCCTTAAACCTGCCAGAAAAGTAGATCTGCAAGATTTTCTTCTTCTTTTGCTAGCAAGCCTGTTGACTTAGAAAGGAATTGGACTGGCAATTCCCAAAGGATTCAGTGTTTCTTTGTATGTGGCTGCACAGTCATGCAGGACTGTAGCTTGTACAGACACATCTGAGCCAGCTTTAAATCAGAAATGTAACCACAGCATGGGGCAATACACTTGTCTGGTTTCTTAGGTAGGTTTTGCTGTGTTATGCTGGCTGAGGTGAGTGTATATATCCTTTCTCTTTGCTAAAGGATGTCAAAAGACTTTTTTTCACATGGGGGAAAAATGATTTATTCTGGTTGCAGAACCTGAAAACGTTCTCTGCTGAGTGCAAAGAGTGATCTGTGCTGGTCTCTAAGAGAAGGAGGCAGGTATTTGTATTCCACTCCCTGGCTGGATATATATATATAGAAAAAGGAAATTAATGAAAGAGCAGCAAATGTTTCTTTCATTTTTACTGTATATCTTAATCTTTCAGTGAAGGTTACAGTTAACATTTTTCAAGGAAATCCACATCAGATGTGTGAATTGAAGTCTGCAGTTGTCCCTGGTGAGTATCTTCCTCCTGGAGTGGTCCTGCAGGGCTTAGTCACTGTTGCAGCCTAAAAACTGCTTCTCTTCATGTTCAGTCATGATGGGTGACAAACAGGTCTGTTGAGAACACATTAGTTAACCCCCTCAGGGAAGGAACAGACCTGATTACAGCACAAAAGTAAGACCCTGTGTGTGTGGTGAGTATACATGCTAGAGAAGTCAGGTTGCCAAGTCCTATTCTTTGTAGAGGTGGAGATTTCACTCATATCTGTAAACCACGGGATGTCCTTCATTAGCTACAGTGATCTATAAAAATGTAGGACAACTGTTTGTTGTCAGGAAGGCTTGTACTTCATGGCAAGGTCTAAACGTTACAGCCCACCTCAAGTAATTCTGTAGTACTGCAGCAAATGGGTCCCCCACTGAAAATAAGCAATACAAGCTGTGAAAGCTGCTGTAGAAGAGACTTCCAGGAATATTCATGTGTTTTGGTCTTGAGCAAGTTGCCTGTTGCTTGTGATTTTTCACAGGAAACAGCTGACTGGTGAAATATTGCAATATTATTTTAAAGAACCATGCTGGGTTACTTGTAGGCTGCTCTCAGCTTACTGCACTGGCAGTTCGGTTTGCAGCACCTGTGATAAATGAGCAAAATTAATGGTTGCCAAGTGCTGCGAGACTATGCCTGATGTAAAGTGAGACGGGGTTTTTTGAAGTTCAGGCTGTCATCGAATTTTTATTTTTTTTATTTATTCATCTATTTTTAGAAACTATGTAGCAGCAAATATCTGCCATGTACTGCAGGTTGATAGACAACTGAATGGCAAGGCTGTAATGGGATCTTTCAGTTCTTACTGAATAAAGTCTGTTTCCTTTTTATTTCTCTGATTATACCTATATACCAACAAGGCATCTTTAAAGCCTTTGGGAGCCTGGTGTCATCATAGCAGAAATGTGTTTTCCCTTTACAGAAAGCAGAAGAATTCAGACTATTTGTAGGCTTGTATGACACTTACGTTGCCTTTATTTTTGAGTGAACATTTGGAAGTGCCTGAGAAAGGAAATATAATAGGTAAATCCATGTTAAGTGTGGTCCCAAGATCTGTTTCTCACCTCCCCAGACCATAGGGATGTATGTGTGAGCAGAGTCTCAGGGAGCTCAGGGAGGACTGTGCCCTTCAGAAAGCAGTTTCTGCCTTGGAGAACATAAACCTTTGCCCAGCTCAGCCATCTGATGGACTTCTGCTTCATCATCCCTACAAATGAGTGAGGTTGTGCCCAAACTGACATGGCATCACTGTCCAGAAAGTGAGCACCAAAGGGGCTTTCTGTTTAAAAAAATCTAAATAAATTTATCTTGAGATTAATTGTAATTCCTAATAAAAATCTAGAAAATGGGCATTTGGAGAAACAGTTGATTCCCCCTGCTCCACTGTTTATGAAAAGAAACATGTTATTACAATGATATAGATAAAAATTAAGTCCAATGTGAAGATTTTTAAAATATATGTCAGCTGGTTGAGTAGCAAGTCATTCTAGATCTGTAAGTATCCTCATTTGAAACCTGATTACTTGACATATACAGAAATGTCAGTATTCCTAATAAGACATAGCTTATCTTTATAGAACATAGCTCATCTTTCCCTAGAAGGAGCATCATGAGAAACTGTAACGCTAGTGGAAACCCTCCTCATGATGTCTGGTCAGTGAAACAGGGGGCTTTATTTTCAGTCATTGACTGAATAAGCTTGTTTGACACTTCTGGATTTCTCAGGAAGTTGTAGTTCTTGGGTGGGGTGGGGGCAGAAGAGACATGCCCAGCATTGTGGTTGCTCTCCATAACTTTCTCCACATGACTGGATAAATCCTTAGCAGAGGTGATTCCGTGTGGTGTGTACAGGGTGTTCCTCAGTAGCTGAGCAATACTGGGAGGCACAATTCCTAAAGCCCAAGTGATAATTGTGGTGCTTATAGATGAATGTAAAGGTCAGTCAGGTGTAGTCTGCAGCTGGAAAAATACAAGTGTGTAAAGTATTTTAAAATTATTACATAAATTATGTTCAGGGATCATAAGACAAAGACTAGTTGTCTAAATCTGTCTCATAAACAAATTAACACAGTCCTGTTCTCTGTTCAAAATATGATTCTTGTTGGAAGGATTAAACATGTTAAATCCAACTAGAATATGCTGTGATCATGTTTTTTAGCAAAGCTGCAATAATCAGACATTTACAACTAATAAATCGGTACTCTAATTCCTCTGCAATAAGGCTTTGAAATATAATCTGTCATTTCAGATTTATAGAACATGACTTTTCATAATTATAATTCTCAAATGCACATTACTAGTTATAATTAAATTCACTTTCAAAAAATCTGAAGCATTTTTGTAGATTATCTGCTCATATTATGTTCTAATGGTAAAATTAATGTATAATCTGTTGAATAAATTTAGTTAGTTCTTGGATGGAAAAATATGCTCTACTATTGATCAAGTCCTGGAAACTTAGATAAGAAGAATTAAAATGTGTACTGTATATCTTAAAAGGGCTCTAACAAAGCCACATCAAACTCAATCATAGGCTAAAAGGGAGAACTTTCCTTCATAAAAGAAAAAATGAAAGGATTTCAACTAATTCAAAAGAAATTTAAAAATATTAAATTAGAGCTTGATTAGAAAAGATGTTAAATATTGGCTCTGGTTAGGGTGTAACAATGGATTAAATTATAGACTCATTCAAGTGAAGAATGAATCCCTCTTCATGGGAACAAGTATATTTATTTGTGGGTGTTGGTTCAATAAAAGCCCAAAGTGTACCACTTACTCAGCTTAATGTTTCTCATTAATAAGATACCCAAGAACCTGATGTATTTCTTGCCATTATTGCCACAACTGCACTATTATTTCACTAAAGCAGAAGCTTAGGCTTTAAAATCTCAGTTTTAAAGTCAATAGGTCACATTCCTGCTGCCCCAATGCAGGAGCTGGAAAGATACTCATCAAATCTCTCCCAGTGTGTCCTCCTGCTTCTGCCACTGCCCCACTAGTGCCACTGAGGGTGACCAGTATATAATCCTTTAGATTTGTGTGTGTTGAATAATAAGAATAATTTCTTCTGCTGAGCCCTTATGGGAGAAGTATAGAGAATGTAACAATCTATTTCTGTTGCCTAGATGAGGCAACTGGGACCATCAGAGGGATCAAATCACCAGTGGTTTGAAAATAGCCTCTTGAAGCCCTACCTCCTTGTCCCCAGAGGGTTTGTTGTTGCTCCAAGGACCTCTGAATTCCTTTCTGCTGAGGACTTGCAGCCCCTGTCTGCTCTGCAGGGCTGAGCATGCTGCACTAGTACCTGTTGTGAGCACTGTACGTGGGATGGGTGCGTGTGCAAGTGCTGTGTGTTTGCCCACGGGCAGGCAGCAGCCAGGAGGAGCCCTCAGCCCTGTGAGCTGCACAAGAGCTCAGCATGGCTGATGTTTCCTGAGACTGCAGGTCCTTCCCTTCTCATTTGCTTCAGAATGCCCCACCATCATGAGACTTTGCATGGTTGTTATGTGCCAGCCTCTTCCTTGAGGAGGATAAGGTGGGATAAGCTGCCAGGACACATCCATGCTCCGGGAGAGAAGCAGGCTGTAATTTATGGGACTCATTAAATGAGCATGATGTGGCCAGCATTTTACATCAGCATGCATAGATAACAAATGACATCAGAACACATGGAGCTAAAGTGTAGCGTGCAGATCATCTTAGCCTTGGGAAAGCTTGTGGGATGGCCCAAAGTCAATGGGAAACTGAAGACTGAGAGATGAAATTTGCAGTGAAAAACAGGTCATTCATGTGGGAATAACTGTTGCCACAGAAGCAGAAATGCTCAGCTGCTGAAGGACAGTTCTTGGCTTAAAGAATTTTTAATCTTCACATCTATATCAGGCAAAAGTGGGAAGGTGAGGCTCCAATAAGTGAAGTGACATGGCAAATTAGCTGTACATGGTATTTCCAACCATGGTCTATCATGAAGCCTTGTGCGTTGAGCCACCCAGCCCTTCTTGCATACTACTCTTCCCTCAAAGTCTGAGAGAGAACAGGCAGCAGTCAAGTGCAGTAAATAAATAATTCAGGGGCAATATGTAATGATCAATGGAGCATCCCAAATTAATGCATGCAGACCTGCAACAAAAATTATGTGGCTGAAAATCAAGGTCATTTAGGGACAGCTTGCTCATGTACTCGCTGTACAGTCTTTAGTTTGTATCCTAATGACATGCATTATGAAACCTTCATTGTGCAGCATAAGTAAGAACAAAATCCATTACCTGAAAATGCTGGAGTGTGTAATTGTATTTGATCAAGTGCTGAAAGAGTATTTTTCACCAACCTGAGCAACCATTACAGGAGATGTTCTTGAGTTGTGTGGAAGAGAAATATCTCCTGTCAGTCAAAGACTTCTTTGCCAGCTGTGTAGCTAGAAATAGAAATTTGTGGCAAGGAAAGATGGTCCTTGTCTAAAAGGTTTAAAGAAGATTAGGCTTTATTCCTAGAGTACACAGCATCAGGTAAATTTGGCAGTTGTATCACAGAGATCCCCAAGTGTGTTCAGCACAGGCACTGACTGTCCCATGTGCACCCAGGCCTGTGACCTGCTGTTGTCTGAGTGGAGTCGTAAACTGCCTGAGTAGTTGTTGCTATGAGGAAGAATGAGATTGAAGAAAAAGTGAGGTGTGACAGCTGCAGAATCAGGTGTTTGTAGGACTGAAAAAGTGCATGAAGGTATGAACAGTTGGTAGTTAGAGTGTAGCAGCAGGGATGGGTCAGGACAGACACAGCTCTGTATTTTATCTGTCCATTTATGCTTGTTTATTCCAGTCTGAGCAAACAGGGGGACAATTACAGTGAACCAGAGCTTGGCTCCAGCCTTACAAATGTACACTGAGCTTTGACTTGTTAAGTACCATATGAATATTATAAAGTGGGGATCAAATCTCTCCTTGTTTGTCTTCCCTGTGATAGTTCCATGTCCCTCTGCTCTTCTTTTAATCACACCTTTCTTGATTTATTTTCCTCTGGACATACAAAATATCACAGAATAATGCTAAATTTGTTCTAAGACCTGTTTGTTTGGTTAATTTTTTTAAATTCTAATTTCAGAAAACCTACTCTGGCTTCTTGAAAAGATGTTGGAAGGATCTTTCTCACATGAGAAATGTGTTTGAGATGTTTTCTTAATGGCCTACTTTGTGCTGCTTAATCTGTAGTTACAAAAAAAAGAAAAAATCAGCAAGGAACTGTATTTTTCAGAAAGTGCAGAACAAATAACTCTTGCACATCCCAGGAGCTGCACAACTGATAAACATTAGCAATGTCTGAGGGTGGAGGAGATGCCTATATCTGTTGAAACCATCTTTTTTTTTCCCTCAACAACAAAAATGTAAGCATTCATATTTCAGAAAATGTATTGCAGATGTGCCTTTTCCACCCACCACCCCAAATACATTTAGTGATGTCTTGAATATATGTAAATATTTTGAAATTTGCCAATCTGCTTAAGGATATATGGTAACACAATAGAACTTAAATATAAATGTTTATTTCAAATGACACAAAACTGGAGAGCCTCCCTGCTGATGTGTACAGTTTACTATGAGAGAGATTAATTAAAGGTATGTCAACAGTTTTGCATATGTATTTGCAAATATTCCATGTGAATGTTCACATGGCTGGAAAATTTTCCTGGGTGAAAGACTTTGGATCTTTGACAGTGAACATACCCAAGTGGCCCCACTGACTATGGTCTGTGCTGCTCTGTGGACAGCACAGTCTTTCCTCTGGAAGGTGGAGAAGCAAAGACTTTTACAGTATCTCTTTCTTTTTCACTAATAACATAAACAGCACTAACTGGGACTTGCTTTAGTTGCTCAGGGAATTTCTTACTCACCTCTATTTGTTTTTTCCCCCTCTCTTTTCTGTTAGCTTTGTGATTCATCTTAAAAAAAAAAAAAACCCAAACAAACCAGAAGATCATAATTTTAACACTGAAGGGCACATAAAATGAAGTGCAATTCCCACCTTAACCACTTGCTGAGCAGGTGCCAGTCATTTGATTTAATTCTGAAAGCAGCTGAGCACTCTCTTGGCTTCACAGGATGGCCACAAATCCCAGTAATATTCCCAGTATCTTCATTTAGCATCTTGCAGGATTCTCTTCCTGAGAACAGGCACTCTTCTGTATTTTTACTGCTGCTACACCATTTCCAATTTGGTCTGTGTTCACAACACAGCTTGATCTTTTATTATTACTTTGGGCATATGAAGATACTGAGCCATTCAGTTATGCGTTGTAAACTCTTGTCTTTGAAAGGCTGAGATTGTTGAAACAATAAAAAATACTTGAAAAATCTTTTGCTAAATATTCTGGCTGATGTCACTCATCCATCCTAGAACTGCAGTTCTTCCTTTCCCTCATAAACTGTTATAGTGACATCCCATGGAGGTGATGCATTTAGTAATGTTACCTGTGATCTTTAGGCTTACAGAAAATAGTGTCTGCAAGAAATCCATATAGTGCATATGAGGTTGATAGGAGAGTTGCTGTGTTGTTAGAAGTCAAAATCCTTTATTATTTCAGCTTTTAAAGAAAAATGTGTTGGAGGAACTGAGAAACATAATGTGGGCTATTCTCACCAAAGGGAATATGACAGACTGGGCTAAATACCTTCAACTTCCGTATAACCCCCTAGGAGAGAAGAATATTTGGCACTCTGCAGGAAGCACTTGCTCAGCTCTGTGCAAGAAATGGCTCTGTGACTGTTTAAATTTCCCAGTTCTGTTCTCAAGATATGTCCTTTCCAATCCCCTCCCCCCCCTTTTTTTTTTTTAAGAGAATCATTAAATGGGGCCAGTTTTGTGTAAGTCCTAAATGTTCTAGGAATAGCAGCCTAGTGCATAAAAAAGTGTTGCCTGCCTCCTCCCCCAGGTTTCTTTCAAACAGCTAGAGGTCATAACCCCCAAAATCTGGCTGTTGGCTGTTAGTAGAAACCAGCTGAAACCCTGGTAAGACAAATCTTCACAGCTGTATCATATGTCTACTATTGTCAATATATCTGCAAAACCTGCCAACTGCTTGTCACTTAACATGAAGTGGATGCAGAGGGGGATGAAGTAGAAAGAGATCTTATTGCAATGTGAAAGCATGTTGATCTGGTAAACTTTTCTTCTCTTATTTACTTCTGTTTTTTTCCTTTCTCTGCTTCTCCAATCTACTAAAATTACAGGCACGTTATGTATCTGGCCACTAAAGCACAGATTTCCAACCCAGCACTATATTTTGGTTCCCATGTTATCCTGGTACCAGGAAGGTCATTGCCAATCCCATCTAACAAGTGAGCAGCTGTGGCCAGGTCGATATACTGCCTGTATGTCCTATAGCACTGGAGAACAGAGGCTCTGATCCTTCAGGGCTGGACTGGACACTGCCACAGACTTCACAGTGCTCTCCACACTGTGTTAAAGAAGAATCAGCCTTGGCCCAAGCTCACCTCTCTCAGGAAAGCCCTCCTGCTCCAAATCAGGCACCCAGGAGCCCCCACCAGCACCTCCAGCAGTGCTGCCAGCACTCTGGGTATCATGATTTTTGGCAAGATTTTGACCTTGCTAGTAATAGGCTAAGATAGTCTGCCTTTCATGAAGGGAATGCAGATTTTAGGGAAATGTTGTAATCTGGGAAATGAATTTATCTTCAAAAATGTCTTCTGGTACAAGAGGTTGGGAGAATGGAAAAGGAGGAAAGAGAAAAGCTTACTTGTTCCACTGTCATCCTTCCAATATCAAAAAAAGCAAGGATGGGATCATCTCTTCTCTTTGCAACTGAGCTTTGTTTCACGTTTTTGAAAAAAATATGGTGATGTATCTTGTTTTGTGAAAAGGAATCTTTCTACGGCAATTTCAAATTCACTGGTCAGTGTTCCCCATGCACAGTAAAAGCTGTCCCCTTTCAGTGTCACTGAAAAACCAGACAGTTTCTTACCTGGCCACGGTCTCTGATCTGAGAAAGAGTCATAACACAAACTTGCTCCCTCTTTTAAAAGCTACTGAAAGAAAATGAAATACTGGAATGAGAATACCCAAAGCTTTGCTTCCTGGCCTCTGATAAGGACCTACTTTTCCAGTCTTGACTTAACCTGCAAGCTACTCCTGCAGGGAATTGTGCTAGAGAGAAAGGATCATGAGATCATGCTCAGATTGCAGCTAATTATTAAAAATGGCTTAGTTATGTTTATTTTTAATTGCTCCAAACCTCAGTAGTGTAATGAAGCTATTAAGAAATAACTCTCTGAAAGAGTTAACAAAAAAAATTTAAAAAATCAGATAACGTCCCCAATGCACTTTTGCATTTTATTGACATTTTAATTAAGACTCTAGTATACTTCAGGGATCTCTGCACTTAAATAGAAACCATTTTAATATGCTACACTGGCAAAGAGTAATGGATGAATACAGACCCATATTCCCATATGTTTTATGGTACTTAGTGATTCTTTTGTACAATGTATTATGATGTTAAGACATTTTATGAGTTTCTATTGGCTAAGCTGAGCCATATCAAATTATAATTTTGCTCAGTGGATTTTACTGTAAGCAGATTAAATAGGGCACGTTCTGTATTTATTGTACAGTTAGATCTGTCTGTTTTTGTTTTTCATATTATAGTCTTCATTTACTTTTCCTCTTAAAGTGAATATAACAGGCATTATATGAAGAAATCGCTTAGCTCCATTTACAGTAGGCTAGGGTAATTGTTTGCTGGATTTTTGATTTTTTTAATAAAAGTTGTTGGAGCTGAAAGGATGTTGTTCCCCTGATAATATTGATCTATTTAACTGCACCGCTAATATGGCTGTGAATATTTTTCTTTTTAAATAGGCAAGTTGGCATCTAGTAGTGTTATCTGGGGACTCCAGCAAGCCAAGAGAGATTATTTGTCCCATTTTGGACTCAGGAACAGGACCCTGTGTCAAAAGGCTGACAAATGCAGTTTAATGATGCTTACTAACTCTAGAGTTTTGAAGATTTTGAATCACACCAAGTTGTAAACCCGCTTGTGAGCATCATGAGACATGAGAATACCTCTGTAGAACTAAATTAAGGCAACTCAAACATGTAACTCAGTGCACTGTCCAGTGGAGACTCGTAGCTGGAGGGGGGAAAGTACCAGGGTGAGATGCACGGGCGCCAGGGCAATTGCCATGGCCACTGCTGTCACATGGAGCAGCTTGGGTGAGAAGCACAGACATGCCACAAAGTCAGGCTGACTGCTGATATCTGCTTTTAACATTATTCTTGTTGGACTTCCCACTTATAAGAGAGTGTTTCTGTATCGTAGGCTAAGTCCAAAAGAATTACTCCCCTGAGAATGTCATTTTAAGCAGTCATCCTCCATATCTCAATAGCTATCTCCAAACAAGTGAGAGCAGATGTGTGTAACACAAGGGGAACGGTCCAGCTGGTCAAAATGCTGGTTCAACAAACCCTGAACCCTGGGGAAGGTGTTAGTATCAGTGAGGGTTTTGGAAAAAAATTTGTATTCAATTTCTTTAACACTAGCAAGATTTTAATGCTGAAATTTTAGTTTGGGCAAAAAAGATTAGAAGAAAATATGCCATTGTTTAAACATAATTCTCATGGCATAAATGAAGGGTTGCAGTTGAACATGGAGTTGAAGATTATCTGCTCATTCAGCTTTTCAAAATTTCAACTTTTCCTGGCCTGACATCAAATAGAGAAGGAAAACTGGAGACCTCTGAACTTTCCTGGTGTAAGAATAACAGTTCCTGGGTCACTCTCACGTTAGCATGGAGATTATATTGCAGGAGGTGGGCAGCAAAGGGGTTTACAGCTTATTTTTAAATTCCCCACATTAGAAGCTTTTGCCACTTCCAGAAAACTTTGACTTGCTCCTGAATTACCCTGCTCTATTTTTTGCTGAAGACCAGCTTCTCTAAAACACTGGTTTTATTGTTCTATTGTGATAAATGTTGTTTTAATTTAGAGAAGGTTGATAAAGAAGTGAAACTGTTCAGAGATATTATGAGGCATTTGCATGTGAAATTGCCAAGTGCATGGATTTATTTTTTTTATACTTTAGAGTGGGATAAAAAAGGGTAAAGTGCTGTATTCAGGCTTTCTCATATCTTTACAGGTTTGCCTTCCTTTTCCAGGACTTTGTTCAGAATGTACTTTTACCTGTTAGAACCATATTGTAAGGCTGAGATGTTTAAGTAAAGATCATCCAAACCTCATTGGGGCCAGATTGATCTCAGCAAGGGATTCCAGCACTTCAATCCTTCCTTGCCACTATTGAAGGCGCTGGTATCTGAGGTCATAAGATTCTTATGTTAAACATTATAAGGAATAAGTTTTATGTTACTTCCTCCTTCTAGCCTAGTGCTCTATGAACCTTTAACAAACAGATGAGGTAAAATGAGACCTGGATCTTCAGGTCCATTTGTCTACAGCTTAGTGGTGAGTGATTCCTTTCTGACTGAGGTTTTTGGTGTGCTTCAGTGTACTTCTGCCAGAAAAGGGCTTGTATGTCATGGGTGAGGACACTTCATTGGCACAAGGCAAAAGAGAGCCTTTGCCATCCGAGCTCTCAGTGATTCATTAATCAATTCAATTTATATTGCTCATTTGGCTTTAAGTCTATCTTCTCTGAGCAGAAAGGTTTCTGCCATGGTGCATGACAACATCTGTCGGCACCTGTCCTTGTTAACCAAAGAGTCTATAGAGACTTCAAGCAGAAGACCAAAGAGAAGTGAAAGCCTTACATTAAATTCAAGCCTTTCTGATCCAGTCATGCCAGCATGGTTCCCTGTTCCCTGATTAGGGGGATCCCAGCACCTTTGAAGATGGCTTTGCATAGCTGTGGCACACAGGCACTGGGGATGGTGCCAGCTGGGGAATTTGGAGGAAAAACTCCATGTGTAACTCCAGCATTTGTTACATCTCATAATGGAGGAATTTTTTAGATGTTTATTTTAAAATGCTGATTTGCCTCCTTCGAAAAGAGGCAAGACAACAAAAAAATATCTCTCAATCTTGATTTCTCTCTCTCTGGTGTACTTATGGGTATATTTAGGCATTATCTTGAAGGTTTGTAAATAAGGAGAAATCGGTGGCATGTGAATAAGTGTGCTGCTTGATCAGGCCTTTGTCTGCATGCATGTTTGGGTAGAGTACAGTTCCCCCCCCAACCCTGTTCCTTCATCCTTATTAATGTCTCCTTTTTTTTTTTTTTGGTTCTCTTCCTTTCCCCCACCCCCCTTCCTCTCTCCATTCCCCCCTCCTTGCAACAACCTTCTGCCACCCACTGCTTCTTCCTCCCTCCAGAGGAGCTGATAAGCAGCTGTCTTTGGAGGCACAGCTAATGCCATCCCTGGGGGGGTGTGGGTGAGGAGGGGGGTGCTGGTGCACGGGAAGCCGGGTGTCCCTCATGGGGAGCACAACAAGTCCCCTCCCGCAGTCAGCACAGCAGCCACCTGCCTTAGGCCTAGGATGCCGACTTTATCTCCAAATTCAGATCTGGTTCACAGCCCCATGCCAGACATGTGCTTTTTTTTTTAGATGCCTAAGGAATTCCTTGGTATTAAACTTAGAGAGAGACAGGGAGAGAATGTGGCAAGAATACATTGCTTTGTCTGTTCTAGCATGTGCTAGCAATAATTCCTGATGCCGTCTCGCAAGGGAGAAATACTGCCATGGTAACTTTTAACATAAGCATGAAATCAGCAAGCTCCACTCTGCTATCTCATGTAATTAAATAGCTAATAATGTACAATTGTAATTTATACTAATGCTTTTGATATTTTGTCTTTATCTTGGAGCCCTTACCTCTTGGCGAAGCACGGTATCAATGTGGACATGGTGCTGAGGGTGGGGCAAGACAAGAAAGGGATCGGGGATACCTCATTATAGATGTGAGGTTGGTGCATGAACCGTGGCTGCAGCAATCAAACAGCTAATTGTTATGATTTTGCTGATAGTGTCTTAGCTGTAATATCCTGCTCTGTGTCAGTTTTTCAACCCTTAATGTAACGCATTTGCATATCGAGCCATCGCAGTGACTATCCTATCAGCTGTACTTGAGTGTGTGAATCAAAAATGCATTGTTCCCCGTGCCCTTCAGCATATCGGATCAAAAAGCAAAGCTAAGAGATAATTTTTATTTCAATTATTTTTTTTTTTTGGACTTGGAGAAGTAATCGCATAGACAGTTTCCTTAAAGATAAACCCCTTGCTCATGCATGCGTTAAAATTCAGCTTGCAAGGTACCTAGTGTGGCTGAAGCCTAGATAAAAGAATTGAATTTTTGAAAAAAATGGAAAAAAAAAAGAGAAGAGAAGCCAGCATTTAAAGTGTCCTGTGAAAGAAAGAAGGCATTTGGCCTTAGGCATGTGGATCCACAAGAGACAGCTTCAACTCTTATAAAGTGGGGAGTTTTGTGTGAGCACAGATGCATTTTGTTTTCCTGTGAGGAAAAGATGATTAAATTATCAGAAACAAAGATAAAAAAACCCGTGGCTTCCTGGATATTCTTCTTTTTCCTCCCTTGTGTCTCACTTCTACTGCTTAGCAAAGGTGCTGACTTTATCTGTATAAGCTTTAGTTTAAATGTCCAACACTGCTTATTAATGAAAGTAATAGGCTTTTGTTTATTACATGTAATAATGGTGAATATGACTATTTAATATAAATCTGACATTTAAATTCCACTTAGTTCCGAGATTCGGTTGATATAAACGAATAACTCTTTACCCTAGAGTAAAAACTCCCTCACTCTGCATTTTAAAGCATTGAAGTTTTCAAAGTAATCAGTTTTTTTCAGAGGAACCAAATTGTGAAGACATCTGTTATGTTATTAATTTCACATAAATCTTAAGCTCCTCAAGGCCTGAAATGAGGCTTCATTCAAGCCGAATTAATGAAACATGATTGTAAGTCCCTTGCATGGAAATGCTGTCATACAGTATTGAGTTGCTTATAATCACTGAGTAATCTTGCAGGCTGCCAAGGGAGAGCTACTTTAAATCCCTCCATAAAACAATATCTGAAAATATCAGAACACTAACTATATCCTGCAAGATTAATAGCAGATGAAAATTTCTATGAAATGAATCATTCTTTCTCAGTAAAGGATACAAATATTTCCAGTAACTGCAGATTGTATAATATAAAGCACAATCTACGATCCAGATGCGAGTTGTATTTAAGCTCTGAGATTCGTTCTAAATACGAAGTTGCTTAAGTATGCAAGAATTCTATATAATAGAGACAATGTTTGGAATTATATAGGTTTCTAATTCAATATGGGCCAAATCCTGAAGGACGTAGTCAAAACTCGTGCTGACCTTTTTCTCCTAAGGAAGGACCAAGGGATTCAGGAACATGCGTAAATATTGCATGGAGCAAATGATTACTAATCATAATGAGTAAAAAGTGGCATTCGAATTCTGAGTTCTCTCTTTGAACAGTATTTGATATTTGGTTCTTTAATTGAGCAAATGAAACTTGCTATTCCTTTTAAAAAAAATTAATAAAACAGTACCACACAACTTATTTTTAATGTTGAAACAGGAACTTTTGAGAGGCTTAACTGCCTTAATCAAACTTCAAAATACTTCATTGATCTCCAGCTGAATTGGGAAATAAAAATCTGCATATGATGTTTATTACACAAATCTTCTGAGTCCTGTTAGCTTTGATATTTTTTTCCTTTTTTCCTTAAAAAAGAAAAAAAAATCAAAGATGATTAAATACAAAGACAATCCTTTTCATGTAGTGGCATATTATGCAAACTAAATTATAAGGACAGTGTATACCTAGGGTATGGGTTACTTGGTAATTACTCTACAATTCCAAACCTTAGTGACAGTGGTATCTTACATAATGTAACTTCAGGTGCAGCTGTTTGGACCTGCATTACACAAGGCTTCAAAATGTCAGCAATTTCCTTCTGGCTTTTCAGCTTAGTAGTTTTTGCACTTCTGCCCCCAACACTCCTGTTCTGTCAGATTTGTAAGATCCCCCCAAATGTTTTTGCTGTACATGATCAGTGCTTAATTAATTATAAATAAATAATTATAACAGTTGTATATGTGCTCCTGGTCAGCAGCTGTTGGTATTGAAAAATACTTTGATATTTTTTCAATAGGGAAGTGAAGACAGGTCTAGGAGCTATAGTTGCAGGAGATTTGTTTATGTATTTTGGTAGAATGAGTAAGATTTGTATTGCAGTTGTGATCATATCCCAGCACTTGGTTTTCTTTAGGTCTGCAATGTGAGAGACGTTGTACACTTACAAAATATGCATGTTTAAGTGTCATTATGGGGTCATTAGGGCAAAAGCTTTTACGTCATTATCCTGTAGGATCCCAGCTTTGCTAGGCTGGCAAAAAGTAAAGGAGTCTATCAGAATTCATCTTGATGAGATTTTTTTAGATGAAATTCTGTGTCATTCATAGAATAAAGGTGCACTAGTATCTAGACACCCTACTTGAAATTTTGACAAGCTCAGTATGAAATAATAAAAAAAGGCAGCTAGGTCTGCATTTTACCCATTAGTCTGATTCAGTATTACTTCAAAGAGGTTCCAAATCTGCATTTGAGTACCATATGTTGACACTGTGTTTTGGACACTAGAGATTACTTGAAGTACCACAACCATGACTTGTACTCTTCCTCTGTAATCCTTGGTCTCCAGGGCATTACTGAATTCAGAGAGAAGCAAACAGAGCAGGTTTTTTCTGTTGTGTGGATTCTTTTCCCCTGGTTTGTTTTTTTTTCCGGGAGCCAGAGGGTGTGTGGGGGGTGTTATTGTCTGTTTTGGGTCCTGCTTTCTTGTTCACCTCTGTGAATCCATGTCAAAATAAATGGAGACCTTATCTAGACAGTCCCACACTTTGAAGTGCAGAGATGCAAATCCAAACATTGCATCACACTGTCAGATACAGAAATTAGTAGCATCCTGCATGTCCTTTGAAGTTCAGGGCTGTGCTTCCATGGAGTGTATTTCCATACAGAAATCAGATGGAAGCTATTCAGATGCAGATAGCAATAATGATTTACTTGCAGTAAGTCTTAGTTTTTGGCCACACTTAGGGTATGATTTACTAAATACTTTTTGGTCAGATGTTACTTATTAAGACATTACTCCCTTCCCCCAACTATTTTTTAATTAAAGGCTAGAGATCTATTGTGCTTATTTTTTCTACACATATGTAAGAAATCAAATAACTATTATATACCGGCTTATTTGCTTTTCACATCTTTTTCAAATACTATGATTTACAAACTTTGATAGAAGATAGAACTACTTGACTGCAGCAGCTGTTTAATCACAGTGGAGAATATTTTAAAATGACAACTTCAGTGGTGGTCTGTTCTGAACAATGAACAGAATAAAGTAGGCTGGCGGTAGAAGCAGCACATTGGTAACAGCAAAATTATCAGAAGCACTGAATTCAAATGTTTAATTGCTTTTTAAATAAATACTGTCTCCTGTTTGTGGCCCTGCAACCAATATGCTGTGACCACAGCTCCCTCTGCACGCCTCCTCAGCCTGCTGGCTCCTTGCAGTGCTGGCTCTCTCTCAGGGTATGTTTGCATGGTGCACTGCACAAAGGGGAAGGTCCAGTTTCTTACATCTTATAACAAAAATTCTTAAAGCTGGTCCAAGACTTGATTCAACTGGCTTTGGGTCAGATCCAGCAACCATATTTTCTTTGGCTGCTTTTGTAAGTCTTCAGCACCCACAGCTGAGGCCAGATTTTTATAGGTGCTCGGTGCTTTGCAGTCCACAGCGATGGTTGCAAGGTCCTTGCAAAATCCAGTCTCCTCTTTGACAAAGAGAGAAGGTCTTGAGAGACCACTCTGAGCACCTGAAATGAAGCTTTAATATTTGTTCTGCTTCTTGAGTCATTTCCCTCTCCTCGCCGTCAATACAGCTGGGAGATGGCATCCCTTGTGTGAAACTTCTCTGTGGAGATTCCCTCTGTTCCAGTTTTGGATCTTTGAGTGTAGAAATCTGGGGAACCACATTTGTTATATAATGAGAGAAAATACCAGTTATTTAGAGAAATGTGTGGTCGAGGTTAAGATAGATATTTAGATACATATTTTGTGTATCCAAATATCCTGACTGAGAGCCTTATTTCTGTGTTCAGCATCTCCTATGCGCTTCTAATAACATAGATCAAAAGAGAATCATCTTTATTTTATAGTTAACAGACCAATAATTTTCTTTTTTTGTCTCTTCATGGTTCTCTTCTCAAAACTGCTGCTACTGAGTTCTTTGGGCTTACACTGTGCCCACAGGAGAACTACTGGGACTCCATTTATATGGTGTAATTACAGTTTAAACAATAGATTATTTGCTTGACCATGGGGGGCACTTGTCTTTCACTTCTGATGATATCATCTGGAGATAAAGGATCTTTGCAATATAGCTGCAGAACAGTAATGCATACATGTGTGTGGATGGGAAGTATTTGTAGAGCCATATATTATATTCAAACCCTGAAAGGTAGAGGAAGAAATGAAAGAAAATGGAACTGCTTTGAAAAGAACAAACCATGGACTAGGTCTGTATTTTTTTCTATCCACTGGGAAAAAAATAGAAGCAAGATGGGAAAAATGAGATTATTTCACATGGTTCTTGTTGTTATGCAGATTGCCCCTTTATATCCATACGTTCAGCACATCTGGCTCCCTTGTGGGTTTTGTCTTTGAGCTGGGAGGAAAAATGCACAGTGAGATTAAGGGCAAAATAAGGTGGAAGGACAGAAAGGGAGAAATAGTTGTGGAGTGAGGACTAGCTGGACTAAGGAGGATTTCTCTCAAAAGCTACAAATCTGCCTTCTCTTCCCTTTAACTTTTCCATCTTACTGCACTGAAAATTGCTCTTGTTCACTGTCTCTCCTAACTGTGTGATGTGGCAGTGCCAGGTTGGCTGGCCAGCTTTGCCTGCATTTGCCTCTGTGTCATGGTTTTCCTGGGCCACACTGCTGTCCTTTGCGTTTTTCTTGGTTCATAAACTCCTATGGGCAAGGGCTCTGCCCCCCATGTTTGTCCTGCTCCTTGCGGAGTGGGTGAGTTAGCTCCTGCCATAAAGCAAATCATACCACCCCTCCTATTTGTTTGTTCTGAAGTAAAGGCAGAACCTGAGACCTCCCCTTGTGGTTTCCCAAGCGAGAACTCGCTTTTTCACAGTGTGTGAGTGCTCCAAGCAGACAGCTCTGGAAAAGCTCTCTGGGGAGTACAGGGCTCCTTGTGCAGGGCATCCTCATCTCTCTTACAGGGAGGTGCTGCACTGTTGTCTCAGCTGATCCTAAAAGAACATGGGATGTGCAGCACTGGAGCACATGGAAAGATAACATTCTGTTGATGGAAATCTTCCTGCACTAATTGTTCCTTTGATCATGGACCAGGATGCGACTTCTGAAGTCTCCATGACATTTATGGTCAACATGAGGAACATGGGGGAAGGAAGATGCTCTTTGAAGCACCTTCATGTTTCACATGAGTACACACACAAAAAACTCAGAAATATCATCCTGTATCTGCTTGCATCACAGAATAGATAGCCAGGCCCCCTGGCTATAGATAGTCAGCCTGCTTCCGTATTGGAATTCTGCTTCTAATTTATTCTTTCTTCTGTGAAATACAGTAAATGCTCTGAAATCTTGGGTGCTCCTGCTGCGAGGTGTGAAGCATCTGAGGACCTGCCTGGCTTTGGTCTTAGAATCAGTGTTGAGACTCACTAAATTAATCACTAGAAGAGAGCCAGTTGGGGTTTTTCCTACAAAATGTTTGTTGAGGGGCTCTGCAAAAGTGATGCTCTGCATTATAGTTTGGAAAAAATTCCTCCTCCTCGGAACTTTCTGGATTGTGTTCCTTTTGCTGGATAAATCTTCCCTCTGCAGATAAGCCATTCATGGCTGTACAGAAGAGGCTGAAATGGCTCACATTTTTCAGCAGTCTAAGCTGCATCTTTTATCTGTTGTTGCACTTGCAACTCCCTGTGCACTACATGGCTGAGACAATGCACCAAATAGGTCACATGTGTAAACTAAATCCTTGTAAGATGTTAGCACCGCTGTCACTCTCTCCACAACCTGTTCTCAACTCCTCTGAAGAAAACTACTATTTAAAGCTATTTTAAGTCAGGATTTTGTTTCTTGCTCCCTCCCCCTTAGAAGATGTATGAGCTTTACCAAATACTTTCAAACATGGGAACACAGGGCTGTCTTTTAAATGCTTACATTTAAAAAGACAAAGATAAAGATAGCCAATAAAGACAAAGCCAATGAGCTGTGACAGCCATATAACCAGACTGATAGCTGATCCTTGCAGTATGTCCGTGGTTAGATGTGCAGCTCCCCCAGTGCTTCCCTGTGGGCTCTCCTGCCTGGTGCTAGTAATGCAGCCTGCACATTTAGGACGCTCTGCTCCAAGCCAAAAGGAACATGGGAGAAGATCTGTGGTTTGGAGCTGAGCACTTAAAGGTTGTCACAACACTTGTTCTTCTTCTTACTGAGCAGGGGAGAATGGTATTCTTGCAGGCTGGTCCCCTCTGGGGTGCTGTTTGGCATATGGCTTTTTGTTCCACTGTGCGGTTTCAAGGTGAACCTGTTAATTCAATATGACCCTTTTAAGAAGTCCAAACATTACATGTTACAAGAGGGAAACAAAGCACTTAGTGGTATGAATCCTGTTTTAAGCTGGAGCAGAAGTTGTGTTTGTGTTGCCCCAAACAGTTCCATTTTCAGTGGAATGAATTTGTCTTAGGGGAGGTTTTGGACTCGTTATGCCTAACTGCTTTCTAAATTTCAGTGGTTTTGGTTTTGCTTTGTGGGGTGGAGGGGAGGTGGTGGTGTCAGTAGTTTGGCTGGCCTAGGAGCCTCATGACTCAGTTTACATGACCAGATTGTTTGAATTACCTTGTCAGTTTAGAGTAATCTTAAAACAGTGCTGTTGAACAGTTTTCCCTTTCTATCAGGTTAAGCCTCTGCTCCAGAACATTTGCCATCAGAGCTCCTGCTCGCCTGCTCCCTTGGTCTAAAGTATCTGCTGACAGAGTCCTGGAAGAGGACATAGAGAACATGCTGTCCTATGGACTGTTTTCTTTTATTGAGTCTTCACAGACTGAAATTGTACTCCTGTGACACTTAAAGCAGGAGACTGGAGTGCCAGGTAGCTTGAGTTTGGGATCCGACTGGGATTGCAGGAGTTGCTCAGAGGGGTGTTTTATTTCCCCTGCCTGCTGAAGGAAAACCCCACTGTTTTCATTAGCCTAGCACACCATGGTCAGTCTTGTGTTCATATAGCCAGGGTGTAAACTGTGTCAAGTGCATCTTTTTGGAAAGGAGTTTTCAACTGGATAAATCAGCACTCCTGAACCCAGCCCAAAGCAGCCAAATCTGGGATGAGGGAGGCAGTGATCTCAGAGATGTCTTCATGTGCTCTGCTGATAAATTTCAGCTGAGTCCTGCAGAACACTGTTGTTACTAAAGAACATATTGCATTGCTATATGTATTAGACACAGAGCTTGACAGGTGCTTAAAAATCCCGGAGGGATGGGTATGTGCTACCTCTCTAAACAAACAGGAATGTGTTAATTTTTCAACTGTGCAATGCTTAAGCACTGCACATTTCAACACTTTCTCCAGTTGCTATCCTACCTGGAATTCTTGCTGGGGGAAATTACTAGGAAATATCTGAAATGTTGTTGCTAGGAAACTATTGAAATATTATTTCAACAACATTTGGCTTCCTGAACATTTTAATACAGTTTATGCTTAGGAATATTTTGGAGACTCTGGTGGTCTGCTCTGTATCATGCCAGTCATTCAACACCTTCTTTCAGTGCTGGCTCCTACCCATGAGGAACCACTGAACAGTGGGGAAACCATAGGGTTGGGAAAGGCAAAGGAATAGCTAGGGTGACAAGAACAGCATTTTTCAGGATTTATTTGTGGAAGGATGGAGCACATATGAAAGGAGGAATCATTTCAGAGAAGCAAAGGTAGATCTGAGAATGCCACTCTCTGTTCTGCAGAGCTGGCTGGTTTGTGTGCTTCAGTCCCTCAGTGGAGAGGGCTGTGGAGATGCTGCTCAGGGGTGGCTGGGGATACTGAAGGCATTTGTGGGCTCTTTCCTGCATTGTCTGCAACCCTCCAGCCTGACCGACAGTCACAGAGTGGCTTAGGCAGTTGGAATACCTTTGTGCTGTTTATAAACCAGTTTGGTATTACGTTTTCTTCTCACACTTCTCTTCACTCCCCACAACTTTAGCTGCTCCAAAAATTTTTTAATACTTATTAATAAGAAAACAATAGACATGCTATAAAGAGCCATCACATACTTGCAAAGAGTCCATACATTGTTGCAGTGAGGCAGGAAGAGGAACTTTTATAATTCATGAGTAGTGAAAGCTTTCTTTACTTCTGGGATAAATATTCCAACCCGTTAGGTATACTTTATATGTAACATTTACATCTTGCTGAGTGATTAGTTTAAACAGCTATTTTTATCCCGCATTTCAGCCCACAACTCTCTCATGTTAATTAGTATTAGGAAGGAAGTATGTTTTCTTCACATGCCATAGCAAATGTGCTTTATATAATGATTACAGAACTTGTTTGATCTTTTGTTTTTACTGAACACAGTCTACAGCACTGATGGCAAACTGTTTGGTTTTAGTTTTCTTGTGCCCTGGGCTGTTTTCCACTGTGTGAAATTGCTGAACTTATTTTTTTTAAGGTGTTTTTTTCACAATCATTGAAACTGTTGGAGTAAGATAGAATTTCGTTGTAAAGTTTCTTTAAAGTGCTGTCTTTCAGCAAACGGTTCAAATAACTCCTGCCTCTCCCTGTTTTGGGCAACTTTGAGGGGTACAGTTAAAACTGATGATGTAGGAGATTTGAACAGAGCTGTTCAAAGGTTAACCACAAGCTCTTCAGGTATTGCACAGATGATGCAAAGAATGTATTGGGGGTAGGGGAGCAAATACATCCAAGCCTTAGTGAATAGTCACTGCCAAATATTTAGAGGTCAGTTATGTAGAACATCAACAAATTGGACAAGTAGGAGAGCTTCTACTCTTGTTCCCATTCTGCATTCATGATTGTAAGTATAGAGGTAGTTTTACCTGATACATGTACGCTCACAGAAATAAAGACAATTATAGAATTCTTAAAAGGTTTTCCCTGCACTATTACAAATGAAAGGGAGCTGCTGATTGAAGCCCTCTAGCTCGAGAAAGGAGAAAAGCATGAACCTGGATACAAATTTTTGACTTCCTTCAGTACTTTGAAACTTCAGACCTAACACTTTGCCTGAATAACACGTCTATAGTTTTTAAAAAAGTTTTCTTCCCAAAATTTCCTAGAACTACATAAAAACACATGGAAGAGACCACTTGTCACGCTTGATCTGTATCACAAAAATCAACTTGATGTTTCTCTCAACTAATTCAGAATAAACCAGGTATATTATCACAGTTGTTTTTCAGTTGTGAGCCTGTTCTGCAAAGGTGATGATGACTGAGTTTTCCTTTTCTTAGGACCAAGGAAAGTGGCATAGTTCTTTGTAAACAGTTACATCCCAGGATCAAAGCACTGATCCAGCAAGTAGGCATGTCCTAGTCAGCGTGGAGAAATTAGCGGCTCAGTGAAATCTCAGAGACTGGACTTGAACTATTCTACACCTTGCAACCCACCTCTACATTGGTGGACAGAACTGATTTCTGCAGAACTGTACATGTATTTTTCATTGTCAGTGGCTATGGATGGCAATTCTAGTCAGCAATTACCAGACCTGTAGGGGTTTTCCATACCTCAGGCATACAGCATTCTTAGCTGAAACACTGAGGCTTCATAACTACTGTACAGTGTCCATGTCTGTGGGTGTGTGTGGATCTGCACTTGGTCAGTGCCAAGATTTCCAAAAGAAAATGAAATAATTGTTTAGGGGGGAGAAGAAGGAAAGTAAAACCCACAAAACAATTGAGGAAAAAGAAAGGAAAGAGACAAAGGGTAGAAAGAGGGGAGGATCAATCTGGCCCTGTGAGGAGCCTGTGTCATCGTTCCCCTGCCCTGGCAGGTGCTCAGTCAGGGTTTGCTGTTTCAGAAGAATTCAAAAAACTCAGTTTGCCCCAGGTTGTTTGTGTCATGATCTGGGGCTCAACACTATGTTTGGCTTGCTAGCAAGAGGGATCAGTTGAAATGGGGGTTGACTGTCCAGTGGTGCTGAACCCCAGCCTTTCCAGGGCCCCCTCCCTCACAGCCATTCGTGTCCTTCTGCTGCGTTCAAGGCACAAGTTCACGTGGCCAATGCCTTAACAGGGATGAGGTCTGTCCTTGTACCATGGCCCCCAGTTTTTGTTGCAGTGGATTTTCTTTGGTTGTGTATGAAAGGGAGATGTTTGGGGGGAGAGCAAAGGAGCCACCTGCCCTGGCATAACGGGAGCTCTCAGCACGGCTGAGTGACAGGCAGCGGGAAGCACTGAACCAAAGGCCCTCGCAGTGGCTGAGAGCGAGTCATCAATAATGCAGAATGAATTCTTGCTTCCCTCCGAGCTGAGAAAATAATACCCGGCTGGAATTGAGCGAGTGGTAGGGGACACAGCACCCTTGACGCGGCGGGGCTGGAGCTCCTCAACGGGGAGAGCTTTGGAGAATTGAGTTTCTCACTGTGTATGCCTGATTTCTTCCCCTGCCCACTTGGAAATTGAGAAGTCAATTGGCCTTTTATTGTTGGGGTTGAAATGACTTTTTTCCTTTTTTTTTCCTTTTCAATTAATTTTTTATTGAATTTTGAGAAAGGTAGATTTACAACTGCCATCGCAAAGGGAAGGGAAGAGAAATAAATATAAAATATTCAGGCTGGGCAGCAGGGAGGCCAGGCTGGAGCCTGTGCCCCCCCTGAGGCAAAGCCCCTTCCCAGGAACACAGGGAGTTGACTGGTGGGAGGTCACTGGTGCCTGCTGCACCTCACAGGGGCAGTGGGGTGGGTTTTTTCAGTTCCTTTGCCTTGTCTAGAACTGTTTTAACTGGAGATAGTGCAAAAGCAAAGAGCATCCCTGACACACCTACCCAACAGTTCCTATATGAGACCTGCGTATGTGAAGCGAACAGCCATTGCTCCAGCACTCCTGTGAGCAAAAACAGTTGCAGGAATAATTACAATGAAAGTGAATAAAATAGTGACACTGAGGATCCAGTTTGTTTGTAAACTCATTTATGTAATGAACAGTGTGTGTAATGATGGGCATTAATGCACAGTAACAGTTAACCTCTACCTGTAGCTGTTTTCTACAGCTGAAAAATCTTACCATGGTAATGCTCAGAAAAAAGGAACTCAGGTCACCTTGTACGGAAAATCATTGAATCTAGTGATAAGGATTTCATCTGATTTTAATAAATGTAATCCTGGCTGTTATGAGCTGTGCCATCTGTAACATTATGCAATGTATCTCTTATGTACAGGAGATGTGACATTGTACATGGCAGTGGCAGTGACGTGACAGTGTCTGATAGCTCTGCTCTGCAGTGTGGTGGCAGCATTCTTCTGCAATAGTAAGGCCTTTATTTATTTTTAAGATTTAAATTAATTTGCTTTGGCCTGAAACCTCTTATGTCATAGTTTCTGGTACTGTTATTTAATTTTCAATTTATTATGTTTTTAAAATGGCCACAAGTGAGACGATAATGTTGTCTAGCTAAAGACTTGAGATTATAAGAAGTTCCAGATATTTCTGAGAGGATTTTCTGATACAACAATTTGGCATGGGTGAAAGTCAGGCTTCTACTTTAACAAACTGCAATTGGAAAATATTTCTTACTTATCACATATTCTATATCAAAGCAAAGGTGACTGTGATTATTTACCAAAAATTGGAGGCATATGTCAGGTTACAGTCTTCTACAAGTCTCTAATATCCAATTAAGGAAGAAATTAGATTCACCTTAGATTAGTTGGTAGATTTGGGTTGTTTGAGCTGTTATTATGCTCTGTTTTTGCAAGCTATGATTAGAAAATGATTATTCCATCCTTAACACTTAGCTGCATCCCTCAGACAGTGTGGGCAGATTAGCAAGAATTGCTGGTCTGTGTAGTAGTAGATGATATGTTCTCATACATCTCCTTTGCAATCGAGGACATTTTGCCAGCTTACATCCTGCTGTTTCGTGCGTTACATTTGGCTTGCTGGAAGCTGGGGAGAAAAGAGAGGCTGAAGATTACATGGCCTCCAGCATTTTGTTTATGAGAGCATCCTTCTAGTGATGTCCACATGGGGTAGAAGCAGATTTCCCCCTTAAGATGAGAATCAAGCAAAGTTGCCAAATACATGATCTTCCCTCTCAAACATTCTGCTGCTTCTGAAGCCAGGAGGTGCTTGACTTTTCTTGTCCAGGGAGAGAGGAGGCAATGGCAATGAACCCTGAGCCTCAGCCTGGGAGCAAGCCTGTCCCTCCACTGCAGCACCAGCACAGCAATGTTTTCCCTTCCATGGCTGGCAGTGCCCACACATCCCTCTCTCTCCACTGCAGGTTCTCATGTGCGAAATGAACGGATACGGAATGGAGATTATGCCACTAAATCTCTGATAACAGTTCTACTTTCACTGCTGTGAATGTGAATTGAAATAAATCCAAATGTAGAGCAAAACACTGAGGTTCCTTTTTAGGCAAACCTTTTCTTGCTTTTTTTCTCTCATTTTAAATGGAGCTTGACTCAGGATTTTGTGCTCCCTGCTAAAAACTTAGGAGTCATGTGAAACTGTGATCTCCTGACATAGTTTTGAATGGCCTTACTCAAATTGAGAAGGTCATTAGGAAACACTTTTTATCTGCTTTTCTGCTCTCCTGCCTGTAAGCGAAGGTCACAGTTCTCGCAACTTTCAATTGGTAGGGCTGGCTGAGAGTAGTATTTAGGAGCTGCTTGCAGGTAATTCAGAAGCAAGGCTTTCAGGAGCCCTCCTTACAATTTTTGGTATTTTGTGACAGTGGTTGCTCCTGATCTGTACTCCATCATAGACACTATCACAGGAGATCTCTCACTAGTTGAATTAAATAGTCACTTACCAATCTTTATGTGATTTCCCCACAGAAGGCAGATTTGCTTGCTGTGATCACTCTGAAGTGCTTTAAATATTACATGATGTTCCCCACATGAAATGAGTCCTACATCAGTGTAATTCTGTGTGTTTTGCTGAAGCGTGGTTGAAAGTTAAGGTCTGAGACATGGAACCACCCACTGTGTGAGGAGCCAGGGTGACTGCTGGAGTTTCTTAGGGCATGGTTTTTTCTGGGTCAACAGCAAATGTTTGCCATACTGGGTGTTTGACAGGCAGACAGTCTCATGTTTTCTGGGCAACAGCCTTGAAAGGCATTCGGATATTTTTTCAATATGCTAACTCAGAAAATTGAGCGAAAACAGTGTATGCTCAAGAAATATTAAGATGCTTTGGGATGTTTTAGGAAGCCTCAGTATTGCTGCTTTAGTTGTTGCTTGGATCAGAGTTGTTCAGAAGGCAAATGGCAAGAGCTGTGAATAATATCACAGTGGATGCTGCTGCAAAAGTTTCCTAAGAGTGGTGCTTGTGTAGTGATGACAATACTGGGGCTCAGACATGCACCACTGAGATCAGTGGGGTTCTAGAGAAATCTGCCTCGTATTATAACACAGCATAACCTTTTTTCCCCTATTTATTTCCAAACAAGAGTTTTGTCATGTCATGCCAGGAGTTGCCTGCTCTATGGTTTGGGGAGAGTGTGCTGGTTTTTCTGTACTGGTCTGTTTTTTGTCCTGTCTTGGAGGCATGTCACTGCTTTCTATTGTATAATTTGGGGGAGCAATAGTGATGGCCTGCCACCTCTGCCTTTGTTACCCAGTTATGGGTAAGAGCTCTTCGTTGCTGTGGAGATGGTGTGAACACACACAGCAGAAGAGGGGCTGATGAACCCTCCTTTCAGTGCACTGTGCTCCCAAAGGCAAGGCATTACCCTCGCTATCATCTTGGGTTTTGATTCAAACACAACAGAGGGTAGCAGAGGGTTGCTGTGCTCCTGTGCACTCCATGGAGAGATTGTATATTCTTCTTCTGTGGCCACTCCCCTTCACCTCAAATACAAATTTCTTTAGACACAGAAATTTGTTTTGATCTTTTATAAATGGAAAAGAGACATATCAACCTAGACCATTAAATGTTCATGTACTGAGATTTCACTATAAATAGAATGAAGCCCCAGTGGAATTCATTGCACAATATTGTGTCCTTTTGTTCACTTTGTTAAAAAGGGAGCCTTGCATTATAGCTCCTTTCCTTCTGAGCAGATTTTAACTGTACATGAAATATCATATCTGAGGTGCAGAATTTATCTTAGTCTATCAGCTGTACTGCTGTGTACATGCTGCTGCTATGTGATCCACTGGTGAAAAGTGTATGATGTGTTATCATAAGTAAGGAGGACGAAAATATTTGTGTAGATTTCCCCATTCAGCCATGGAAGCTGTACTACTATAGTCCTCTGTTTAATAATAATAAAAAATATACAGCTGTAATAAAAGACAAACTTATATTTTAAGTCCCTTGTTTATGCCTTTTCACCCTTTGACCAGCTCCAAAACAGAGACTATATTGCACTGATATGTGGCGTTATTCAAATGTTATTGGAGGGATATTTATTTTTATTTCAAAAGTAAGTATTAAAAATCATGAAACAAAGCAAAATAACCCCTCTTCTGGACTGATGGAAAAGTTATAGAAATACAAATTAAAAGATCAGCTAAACTTTACACGGACAAAGAATTTATTTAACAAGCAGTATGGCTTTAAAATTTTCTTATTAGTACACATTATCCCCAGCTATGCATACTTGAAGGCAGAAATCAGAGTTATAGTGGCTTGTTTGGAAATCTGGTTGGATATCAGAAGGAAATATTTAAAACTTGGGTCTGAGTTAAGACTATTTTTGGTGTTTTACTTTGGAATGCAATAGTTGTACATTGGGCTGAAGCCTGAGGAACAATGTGCGGCTGCTGGTTTCCCAGCAAAACAGTCCCTCCAAAACTTACACATTTGAGCTATTTGTGTAATGTGTTTCTCATGCCAAAGGACCTGGTTTAGGGACCTATGGGATTAATCTCATTATTAAGTTACTGAAATGATCTTTATAATGGCAGAAAGACTTGTCTTTGGGTTGAGACAATCAATACTTGGGTCTGAGGCTTAAGTGCAAATCCACTCCAGCAGTAACTTGTGGTTGCTGCTGTGCTGGGTCTGTGTGGACTCATGACAGGCTAAGGGAAAATTTTTCTGTTGTATGTGGTCTTTGTAATTTTCTTACATTGGGACAAAGTAAAAGGGAGAAGATGCTTCACTGCTGGGCAAGGTAGTGCCTCAGTGACCAGGATTATTGACACTGCTAGGATGGATCCAGGTTCAAATTCTTTCTCTTGGTAACTCAGAGCAAGGGTTGGACTTGGGTTTCACAAAGCAAGATGAGTGATATAACCAGCAGTAACAGAGACACTCGCTCTCTCTCTGAAGAATATTTGCTCTGGACCAAACTTATCTTTGCTAAAGTTTAATCAAAACCAAAAACTACTCTTAGCAGAACCCATTAATAAGATAAAATATTTTTGAATAATGTTGGTTCAGTATTTTATAAGCAATGATAATCAATTTATAAAACAATTCAGGACCCTCTTCCAGGCAATCTAAACAAAACTATCATCCTAGGGCTGCAGATGAAGAAGACGTGACCTCTGCCATCAGGCTTGATGTTCTGTGTCTAGGCAAACACAGTGGGTTCAGGGAGCTTTTGTGAGGAAGGGACGGTCAGGCCTCAGCTGTGAGGGCTTGGCTTTTGTTACCACCTGCACAATATGTAATGAGAAGTCAAACAAAACACTGTTGTCCTCACAGAGCAGGAACCAGGGCAGGGGCTCTTGCCATGGTGTTCCTTTTTTGGCCCTGTGTAACAGGGCTCACAGCCCTGTCATGGTACCAAGTCCATGTTTTCCACTAAAGCAAATAGAGGGTTTACCTTTGGAAGCACCGGATTTTAGGGAGTGATGGAGCAGTGGCCGCTCTGCTGGTGAACCTCCCCCTGCACTTCGTGTCACATCCCTGACATGGTCTCAACATCCCTTTCTATGAGTGGCTATTTGCAGTGCACACCAAGTTCACGTCTCCTTGCTGTGTGTGCTTCAAATGTACAGTTAATATCCAGCAGATACGTGGGAAGGCAAGCAAGTTACCTTTCATCTAATGTTTGTAACACAGAAAACCTTCAATATTGAGAACAGATAGACTGGAAGGTAGGTTCACATCTCTCAGCAAGAGAGCTGTAACTTAAATCTAATACACCTGATCAAGGCTTTCTCTCTGCCTTGTAGGTATTTTAATACAAATGTGTCTTTCATTTGACTGATTGAAGGTCTCCAACCTGCAATAAATGAAACATCTGATCCCCTTGAATCCAAATCACTTTTTCTTTGATTTTCTTTTACTTCTATTTCTTCTTTCTTTGTTCTATGGCTAGAGTCGAATTTCCCTTTAGAAATTGAAAGAATGTGTGTGGGTTTTTCTGCTCCTCTTACAGTGAGCCTGTGCAAAGGTCGAGTGGCTAGTTGACTAGCATATTAAGATAGAATTCATTTCACAGGCAGTCTGTAGTGATGTGCTTTACATATCATTATCACGCTGAATTGAGAGAAACTGATTATACAAATTAGTTACTGTACTGTTATTCTCCAAAGCCTTTTATTTGCATAACCAATAGATTTTATGCAAAGAATATCCTGAAAAATCATACATGATCATGCATAGTTGAAAGAAAGTTGTTATTATCTAGGTAGAAAAATAAGTAGACATTCACAGTTTAAGTTTAAATTATTGTGTATCATAATATTGAGTACATCAATTAGCTTATGCCAGATGTAGTCTTTATAATATAGTTCCTGTAAACATGATTGTGCCTGCAATCCAGAGTGCTGGGAGCTGCTGATTCTAATGTTCTCTATAATTATGTCTTTGTATGAATCAATCAGTTTAAATATAGAGCGACAGTCTGTTAAAGCCATGACCTCCGTTGGGTTTATTTTTTACTTGGGTAGTCATGTCTCTTTCCAGATGTCAGTGACATAATTTGTATGCTCAGCATTTCTTGTGCAGATTTTTTTTGGCGGGGGGGAGAGGAGGGGAGGAGAACCTTCAGAAGGAGATGGGAGTTGGAAATATTAAGCTGTAGAATCATTCAAAGTGTTGCTTTTAATCTCTAACTATAACCATGTTTGTAGTGAAGTGTTAACTCTCCTACACATGAACACAGTCTTTGCATAGATATTGCACTGGGTATTAAAATGTATGTCAGGCTGGAGAACAAAGAACACGTGACATTATGGACTGAATTCATAGTTACAATAAAAGGAGCAATGAAAATTCAATAAGGGGACTGGAACCAACAGTGTCTTTGTACTTTTTATCTCTGCTAGAGTTTCCAGAGGAGCTGTTAGTGATTAAGGGCCTCATCCTGCACGCGTTTCTGAGCAGTTCCCGCTGCCCTGTGAGCGGCTCCGGGCGCTGAGAGCTCCCGCAGGAGGGATGTGGGGCTGGGAGCACGCAGCACCCCTGCCCCCAGCACTCTTGGTGGACTCAGGGGATTTGGCAGGATGGGACCCGACAAGGGATGGGAAGCAGAGGAGAGCAGTCATGTAAAGTTCGTTTTGCCTTTATAAAACTTTCTAGGGATTGGAAACATGCAGCTACATCCAGTTGGCAAAAGAGATGAAATGCTGATGTGTGCTGTGTATGAAAACTAGACTTTATGGTTAGTAGGTCTCCAATGTAATAGTTCTAAAAATAAATCCTTAAAACTGTTGCAACCTTTTTCACCATTTCATTTCCCTTACATTTCTGTGTTACACATCTTTGATGCTAAAACTGAAAGCGTTTTATGGGCTGATTTTTTGAACGGAGACACTCGCCTTACCTTAACTTCAATGGAATAAGATTGTGTTAAAAAACACCGATACTTTGCTCTGACAAGATGCTTGGATGCAAGTCTGATGCATATCAGAAATGTTTCTTTTTTTGGTGAAAGTTTAGGTTTATTTTATTAATCACAAGATTCTAGTTTTGAAGAATAATTATACAGAACAATCCTTGTTGTATAAGGCATTTCTTTACATTTTAATTAGAAGGAATTATTTTATTCCAATGGAACCTGTTTTTATTGCATTCTTTTGTGCACCTATAAACTTTAACAGCCGTAGACACTGATATTATTTTGGGAGTTTGTGAGATTATATGTCTAACATAGTTTCAAGGGAGCTACATTTTTATTTCTTTCAAACTTTTGAAATAATGATCGAACTTGCAGCCTTTCCTTTGTGTTTTTTCTTTGGATTAGTTTCAAGTTGGACTGAAAGCCAGCAATTGTGAGGTAGCATGGATCTGGCATTTTCTCATGTACCCTGCATATTATTTGCAGTAAGATTAGCATCTGAAGGACTGACTTAGATCAGTTGTCTTTGCTTATGCACACCCTATGTTTCTCAGATTTTGGGTTTTTTTTCAGGGGATGTGTGTGGTGATATTTGGTTTCCCTGTCTGAGCATACTGGATCAGCCCTAGCAGGGTGTTTGTGTCAGGGGACTTGCCAGGTAGAGTGTGGGTGGAGGATAAAATGAAAGCAAAGAAGGTAATGTAAAAAATTAGACATTGGAACAGGTACAAAGGGGAACCCGTGTTCTTTGAGATTACAGTCCTGAAATGAGCAGAAATGAGCTGATAAAGCAACAGGGACCTGTGTGGATAGAAGAGGCTGCTTAAACTCAAGATCTAAATGATTTAAGCACCCGAGTGTATGGGTTGTAGTTGTCTTCAGCTAGGGGCAAATTCTGTCTCCAGTGGCACGTGCACCCATTTAAAATCAATGAAAGCTGGAGATGTGAGACCAGATTTTGTGCTTTAGCTTTTGTCTTGTGTGACTGTTAGCAAAGAGTTCCCCTGAAACACATGTGGGTAAGTTAAACTTGTCACCCTTGTGACAAGAATACTCACATAAGTAGCCATAATAGTATTAGTTCTTGCAAAATATTTAAAGAATCTGGCCTTTGGCTAGTAATATTTTTCAGATGTCACTTTGCTTTTAGCAATATAAGAAAAGTTACATTTTTACCCTGGATAGTAGATTTATTTTGAAATTAAGTAAATGGCAGAAATGCGGGTCTCTTCCTTTCCTGCATAAAACCTCTTTTAAGTTCAAAGTGTTCAGATACATAACTCTAAGCTCTCTCTTCCTGATGCTCAGTGGGCTACCTAGCTTTTTTTAAAATTCATGGCAGGGTCTCAGAGCAGGGCTGGCAACCTCAACTAAAGTAACTGCTGCTTTTATTTCCCCATGACTTTGGTTCTCTTTTAGGGTCTCAAAAGACCACACAAACCAGCTGAGCAGAGCAGGAAGAGAAATGAAAGATGGAGATGGTAATTTTCAAAAAGAAATTGTGTTGCAGCTGATGGTTCTTTATGACTTCTACTTGAAAGCATAAATCAGTCTAGGTTCAATTAAAATTGCATCTAAATTGAACTAAATGAGCTTTTCCTGGTTTAAAGTTTCTGTATGAAAGTTTTGCACATCTCTGAATAGCAGTGGAAGTTCTCAGGGAGCTGAAACCATGCAAGCTCTGAAGTGGACTTTAAAGCCCACTCCAGACTCCTGCCTCTCACCCTATAATTTTTGTAATGTTGAATGGTAAATTCACCATGAAATATAAATATAAACAATACTTAAATAATGACCATGCTCTGTCTAAGCATTGTCTTGGTTGTTTGTGTTGTCTTAGTGTTTTAACGTTAATTGTGGTTTTGTTTGAGTTTTCAACAACTTGCTGAAAAAATCTGGGTCTTGAGCATGATTGAAAGTTTATCCAAAAAGTTAATTAAAGAGGAATTAACAAACTTCTTTCACTGGAAGTAGCAGAGGAAGAACAGGACCAGACTGTGCATCAGTAAATTCTCAGGTTGTATGACAGGTTTTCATCATTGTGACTTGGCTGAGGTTCACTTGAATTAGAAGGTAGTGAATTTGAATTGACAGCGTTTTTGTGGTGGAGATGTCATGCTCTACCAAGACTGACTTTTTATAGAGGGGTAAGCAAAAAGGCCTTGGAGATTGGTCATTGAAATTAAATCTTCAATGTGAGATGCCTAAGGAATCTGAAAAAATTCTTGCAGTTTCTACTGAAATGAGTAATTTCAGAGAAGTCTGTCAGCACTTAGGTCCTTTAAATCAATCAGTAAATTCTCGCTTTATAGGGGAATAATCACCTGTAAACAAATACAGCCCCTTGCAGGGCTTCTGAAGCCATTGCCTGCCAGTGTTAGCACATTGGTTCCTTTCATAGTTCTTGCAGATCCCATTTACATAAAAAACCCAGCTGCCAAGCACTCAGCTAAAAGCTGCGACTGTAATGTAAAGGCATTTTTTGAGCCAGAGCCGCTTTATAAAGAAAAAAATTGCTTGCTTGACACAGACCAAAAATGACAGTGTAAGTGGATCACCTGCCTGAAAGGCTCTCAAGCAGTACGGCTGTCCGACCCTCATGTCATCCTCTCCTGACCCCTCAAGAATTCCTTTGATCTCCCGTGAAGGCATCAGCCCCCAGCACTGCCATGGCCCGCAGCTGTCCGGCCAGGAGGGGCTGGCCTGCCCAGGTACAGGTGCTGTGGCCCTGGCCATCCCCGGGGTGCTCCAGAAGCTGCTGCTCTGTAAGGCTGAAACACTCGGTGGAACAGCTGCAAGTACCTGAACGATGGCTTTAATATTTAAAAACTAAAGAAAGGAGGAGAAGCCTCAGCATTTCATAGGCAGTCTCTTTCCTCTTCTTGTAATGCTGCCCATCAAATTAACAAATCTGTCATTGCTTTTGATTATTTTTTAACATCACCATTTTGCCAGGCAATGAATTGTTTCTGTACCTTGCTGCAAAGACTTCTCATCTGGAGAGCAAGGCTCCTGTTGTGGTCTTCAATCTTCATGTAAGCAAGTGTGCTGACTCACAAAGCAAAAGCTGAAACAGTTACAGAGGTTTTGTATAAAATCCTTGGTTATGAGAGTTATTCACCTTCTCATTTTGCAGACTGGCTGGCCTTATAACACATAATACTGCTCGGGTATTACAACTCTGAGGAGTTTCACTGATTTCGCAGGGACTGTAGTAGTTTGCACTGTGGATGAGATTTCAAAGCATAATGAAAGCACTTGTGAATCTGTTTTATTTCATGTAGCGATGGAGTAGGAGATCTTGAAAAGCAGTCTCCCAGCTGAGCAGGTGGCGGCTTTCAAATGAAGGGTAAAAAATTCTTAGGACGCCCTAATTTGATCGCTTGTCATGACCTGGCTCACAGATGCCACTGAACAGCAATAGTATTTGAGTGCCTGGGTCCTCTAGGACCCTCTGAAAGCCTCATCCTGTACAGGAGGGTTGGGATCCATATGGTAAAATCAAAGTCAAGCCAGATGTTGCAGGAATTTGTATGCTACTACCTTGACTCCTTGTCTCAATAAAGAGATGTTTTTGTAAAATATGAACAAACTACAATTTCAGTGGAACGTAATCATTTTCAGCTCGGTTGTGCTGATGGCACCGAGCCCAGAGCCGTGAGCAGCTGCGGAGGTGACGCCTCCAGGAGCACAGCCCGCTGCCTGGTCCTGGCTGCAGTGGCTGTGGAGGGGACAGCCTCTTGTCCCCAGCCCTGCTTTGGGCTGAACTGTGCCTCTTGATAAATAAGGAAGGGAGTGCAGCTCTGCCCAGTCGAGTTAAGTTGCATAAGATTCACTTTCTAAATATTTCCCCCCTAGTCTGAAGAGGCTATTTTTTAAAAAAATAATTAAAAAGAATCCTGTAAAGTCACATTTAAAAAAGCTTTTGAGTTGTGTTTTTAATCTTTTTAATTTTTATCTTCTTAATTTTGTATTTTCTTCAACACTACGTATATATAATTTATTTGGGGCAGTTAGGAAAGGAAGCAAATTCAAATCTCTTAATTCTATGGGTATATTAAAAGGTGATATCACAAATCTGCCGATTCACTGAAGATGATTTAATTGATGCTTTTCAGAAGTGTCCTTTATACAAAAATAACACTTTTCATCTAGCCAAACAACTACCAATATTTTGACATTTTTCAAATAGCTTTTCTGACTAGTTCTTTCACAAGCAAAAGGAAAGATATTTGAGAATCACCTCAGTCTGGTCCCTTCTTAAAGTCCTGCTTACTGCTCAGCACAGCCTTAGAAATTAGCCAGTGGCATGAAATGTATCACACCAGAGTGATGCATTTCTTTAGTAAATGGACTGAAAATCAAGTGGGAGTGCAGTATTTCTCTCAGCTGTAATATGTTGATGAACCTGTCAGAGCAAAGACAAACCACTCTGCCTGCTCTGCCTGTTGGAGCACAGCAGCCAGGATTGTAACTGAGACATCATAGGACAGGTGCTTGGAAAAACACAGAATTTAAGAAAAGGATCATGTGGCTTTCCTGCATGATCAAGAGGTTGATGCTTGCAGATTTCAACACCGTACCATCCCTATTTGCTCCTTGATCATGTGTCTTTTATGTTAATAAATAACCCTGTAGATTTGAAATGGCTTTTCACATAAGTAATTCATTTCTGTGCCTGCAACCAGGCAGATGTCTAATTTAAACCTTTTAAAGGTTATTTTATTCAGAAGTGAGTTTCACCCTATTGCACATAGCCACTGCTAATCATTGAGGTGATTCCCAGGTATGAGGGCTGCAGAATCAGCTCCCAGTACACTCTCAAAAACCTGTAATTTTGTTAATAAAAAGCACCACAACTAAAAGCAAGATTTGGTGGTTCTACAGATCCTGAGAGCTGCTTGCTTCTGCCTTTGTTCTTTTTTTTTTTTTTAAATCTGTTATAGATTTTAAATAAATCAAGGAAAATATATAAATTCCACACTACATGGAATATTTGAAATCTTTTTAGAACTGGGCCTTAACTGTTATCTGGAGGTCTGTAAATACCTGCAGTGGTTTACTGCTGCTAATGGTGTAATTACATTTCAGCATTGACTCACACTTACCTTTTTTGTGTTTGTGTTCAGCAGTACAGCTCATTTGAAAAGAGCATAAAATATAAATATCCAAACTTCAAAGATGCCGTAGGAGAGGTAAATTGCCAAATGTTCTGTGATTTTCTCGATAGTTTTATGATAACATAAAGCCAGTGTTTCATCAAAGAATTTTTTTTCTTCGAGAAGGATTGCACCAACTAGATATAAATTATAAATCATGTTCTGTTTTACATGTGAAATGGGAGCTCTGAAGTGTATCACACTTGAGCAGATGGAGGCTAGGTGTTTTCATGTTTTTCTGAGCCTGTTTTGTTTGTGATGCCATTTTTTATATATTCCATCTATAAATTTCTTTGCATAAGGCAAAGAAAATATCACTAAGTAAATACAATTATTGACAAGTGTTACTACCAACAGGGGCAATGAGAAAATCATCACTAACACACTCCAAACACAACCCCACCAAAGCCTGAGTGACATTTTTAACACACAGTAACGAGCTAATTGAGCAGCTGTTCAGGTTTCATGACATCAGAGATTTTATTTAACAAAATGAGTGATCAAAACCACTGAATTACAAAATGCTAAATATATATTTATTCAGGTCTCCCAAGCTGTTTCTGGCTTTATTCATTCTAGAAGCATGGCTGAGTTTTGGTACAATTTAGAAAACTAGAAGGAAATGCCTTAAAAGGATGCTGCCTAAATTACAGCCTGTTTGTTCATTATTGTTAATAAGCACTATTGTGTTTACAAATTGCAAATTGAGCTGAGATTTCTCATTCCTTTGATAACACCTTCACTGCCAGGTAATAGCATTAAAACCCTATGACATTTGAATGAAATAATTTCCTGGCTTGCAAACTGCTTTTGAGTGGCAAAAGCAGCGGAGGGAAGGGGCAAGTTTTGCAGAGCAGAGATGAGAAAACACAGCTCTGTGCATGTTACACAGGCAGAGATGAAAGCAAAAGAACCAAGAAACACTTTTTAGCTAAGAAAATAACCAGTGTGGGCTCCATAGACTTAGATTAAACCAGCTGTAAACCAGGAATTTCCGTCATTGTTATTGGCCAGACTTTGAACACTTTTATCAGCTGCATGTGTTAATAGCTTGTTAATGATTGATGCTGAGGTCTTTTATGACACCAAATGAAAGTGAGAAATAAAGGCAAGATTTCGAGGTGACTTTTGCAGTCACACTCTTTGAGTAGCTCTCTTTGCAGATTTTCAGCTATGTTTTAAAACATTTATGCCTGCCAAGATTAGATAGGTTACACTGCAACCCAGGGTACTACAGAACTACCCAGACTGGGCTGTGCATTCAGTCCTGCACTGAACAGGAAAATACAGCAACCCTCAAAACGAAAGGCTAAATGTTAGAAGGTGATGCAATTCTGCCAGAGTGTATTAAGGAGGGCAAAATGTATAGCTGGCTTGGAATGTGAGACAAATAAATACCAGATTTGCTGAATACTGTCTAAAGAGAGCACATTAGCACAGTGTATTTCTCGGCTCCATCGGCCATCTATTCTAGAACTTCACACAGCCAATCTCCATCTCAGTTGTGCTGAGCCTTTCTGCTGATTGTGGGCTATTCTGTGTGGTTATTTACCTCATGTGTAACCACGTTCCTTCTCTCTTCTGCCAAGTAAACTGAGAATTGACAGAAATCTGGAAATGCTGGGTACTTGGTTCAGGAAAGCAGAGGAAGTGTGTAGGTGTCTGTAAAATTTAATATGCATTTATTTTTCCCTGTTCACATTATTCCTTTTTGCCATTGCTGCTTGCCTGTCATAAATCCAATTAGTGAGCTTTCCACATTGCAATAAACTGCTTTTCAGAAAGCAAATTTGTTTTTTGAGCAAAGCCTTTTTCCTAAACCACTGTTGTAATTTTCTGGTTTTTCACTGCCTCACAAAGCATTTAAATTAAAGCAAAAGAAGCTATAGCACTGCATTTACTGTCCTGTTCCCTCTTCCTGCAAAATGTTTTTTTTATTTCCAAACAATCTTGTTCTAACCAAAATTTCTTAAAAGAATGAAACAATAATAGATAATAAAAAGATAATAAAAATCCAAAAGAGATGAATAGAGCCAGCCCAGAATAAGAAAAAAACCTAATTGCTGGTGCAGTTGGGTAAGATGGGAAAGATCCAGGTTGAAGTCCCTAGTCTGAATCAAGAACTTAAAGCCAGATTTGTCATGCTTTGAGCAATTGTTTCAACTACTACAACCATCCTGTGCTTTCTAGGTTTGGAAAAAAGTTCAGTTGAATACCTAAGAAAAATCCCCTATAAAGAGGATTGTCAGAACTGGTATGTTCTTTTAAAAGTTATATTTCCTGCAAATAGATATCTTCTGAAAAAGTATTACAGGTTTTGTTCAGCTATTTATTTTCCTTTAACCTAGTGAATTTTGACTTGTAACACACTAGAGGCTTAAATACCTGTTTGTTTCTGTGGCCTGCGTTAACCCTCCATGTTCCAAATGTTACAGACTTTAAATACAATCAGAGAATGTTGTGAACCTTTCAAGATAACTTTGGAATAGAGTAGCCCTTGCTTTGGCTGTCGTCCTGGATTTGGGTTAATTTTTTCTATAGTACTGTGGTAATGAGTAATTCTAGGAATTGGGAGCCCTGCTGTATATGTAAATGACACTCGTGAATTGTCTCTGTGTTCCTTATTCTCATTATTTATTCATGCTTTTTTTTCTCAGAAATAACAAATTAAACCTTAGGAGACTTGGAAGTTCAAAGGGTTGGTCATTAGTCTTTACTAAGTCCAGTTCAGGAGAAATTAGAACAGGAAACACCATTAAATGTAATGTTTCAGCATTTCACTGAGCCCAAATGCAGACAGCACGACCACTTTCCTCAAAGGATATACAAAAGCCTACTGCATTATAAAGAAACTGATTCTTTTTTTCTTCATATCTAGTCATTGTAAGCAGTTCATTCTGGTTTCAGAGACATTAGTGGGTTTAGATATTCCTTTATGTAGAATGAAAAAACCGGCAGAAAAACCTTGATGAGTTTTCTGACTGCATGCACAGCTTGCGTGTGCTTTCCTGACTGGTTCTTTGCAGACCAAGGTTCTTACAAACGAGACCAAGGCTGCAGGGGAGTGATATCTATTAGCAAATTAAGAAATGGTGGCTTTGAATACATAGCAGTCATCATGAAAATGCCAGCTCTCACTATAATGTAGCATCAGAGAATGATGTCTCCTTTTTTAAAGGAGATTTCTGTAAGTGCTCTTAACAAATGCTGACTCTATAAAAGGAACCACTGTAAAACATGTACAAATACAAGAGAGGCAGAAGCAGCCAAGAACTTCCTGTTTGTTTTCAAAACTGTATCCCTTTTGCACAGTCTTTAAAAAAATCTGTTCGCAACAGTGATGCTTCAGCGATACTCTGAGGGGGCAACTGCAGCCTGCCCAAGCCTGTCCTCTGGGCAGATGGCTGGAAGGACTGTGTCCAGGAGAGAGCCCACCCTGGTGTTTCCCCCCAGCATCGCTGCATCATCACCTGTCTGTCATTTATTCCACAGTTAAAGCCCCAGGAAATAAAAAAGGTGAGTCACGAGTTGGGGTAAGAGCAGACACATAAGTAATCACTGTGGGTGATGCTGTGCAAGTTTTGTTGAAAAATGGAGGCTTCTGTATTATCACAACATTTTGACATCTTCAAGTCACAATATAGTTTACCAAAATTAATAAAATCTGTGTTTCACATGACAGTTTCAAGGTGTATACAAATTGTCTTTGTTGCCGTCAGTAGAAAAACACTTGTAGGATATTCTCATTTTTTAAGGAAGAACAATAGAAGATATAGCACCCAAATCCACCCTGAACTTGAGTCAGGAAGAGCTGTGTCAGCTGCATGCAAGGGAATTGGAAATTGGTTTAGTGTAGCGGGAGCTGAAGACACAGCAAAATCTGTCCCACGTGCTGGTGAGGCCACATGAGAGCCCAACACCAGCCAAGCCCAGCAGTGACTCCATGCAGAGGATCGCTGCTCTTTCTGGTTTGGTGTTACCTGGAAAACCAAGTCTAGGAGAGTGTGTGCCTGCATTTGTGGGGATATAGCAATGGTCCACCTACCTGGGCGGAAAGCAGAAAGGCAGCACATCAGGAATTCCCCGAGGGTGGAGGGAGAGCGCCTTTGCCTTTGCTCAGCAAGGAGGGAGGTGTGCTCCTGCCCGCTGAGCGGGATCTGCTCCGGCCCCAGGGTAATGCAGAGATTATTTGACTGTCACCACACAGTTTGTCAAGGAGGTGCACACTGGGAGTGACAAACACTCCCGAGGAGTATTTACAGTGAGTCAGCAGGTGCTAGTATGGTAAAACAGACAATGCTGTAGTGGAGGTGGATTAATTTTTCTTATAAATTGGTGATGAACAAAGAAAAAGCCTACAGTTCTCAGAGAAACAATTTATGACAAATTATTTTTAATTACTGATAAAAAAATACTGTGTGTTTGTTAGGTCATTAAACTGGTTTCATTTTAAGAACGTGTGCATTCACTGTGACTGTCTCTGTTTTCCCTGGGTTTAATGAGAGGAAACTGATAGGGGAGCTTTGAAATAAAGATAGAAGGTGTTGCTGATGAGCCAGCCAAGTCTCCCTAAAAGTGGAGACAGGTTTTTTCCAGTAGTCCATTTTAACCCTTCAAAAAATATTTTGATTAGTTTTAACTTTGCAAAATTCTGGTTATTGTTTTATTTATTTTGAGGGAGAAATTCTCAGAATGTTGAAAAGTTTAACTTGTGTTGAAATGATAACAGTAAAAGATTTTTTGGACTTCAAAAAAAGAGCTATTTAAAAAATAAACTGTACAGATATTACTGTGTCTGAAGCAAAAAAAAAGATCTTTTGTTGTTGTGACAGAGCAGGACCGTTATTAAGTATCTTTCATTTGACTTATAGGCAACAGGGAAAAAAAAAGGAAAAAAAAACAGAAAAAAATGTATTTGTATTCCAATAAAGCAACAAAGTAAAAGGAAGAGAACGTGGCCACACACTCAGCGGTAAAAAAATATTGCCTCACTGATAGGGTTGCTTGTGAAAATGGTCCATGAATGTTTTCATGGTTGTGAGACTTTTTTTTTACCATAGTCATGCAAGCTGTGTGTTGCCGAGCTCCTGCTGAGCAACAGTGGAGGAATTACTGGAGCTCCATTCACAGTTTCGAAACTGTTTTGCATTAATGGACAGCCTGAACTGGATTTGGGTTAGGTTTCACTCTGAGCAGTAACTCTCTCTCTCCACCCTCTAAAATAATAATAATAATTACAAAAGTATGAGATAGGACTAGCGTCTCCACCTCCTGTTCATAACCCAGCAAACCAAATATTATTACATACATTATTGAAGGGGTGAGGAAAGTTAGAGGTCACGAACTGAGCTGCATGAATAGCTGGAGGTCAGATCAATCACAGCCATGTATTTCATAGCCGAGGCTTCAGCCCGTGGCGACTGGGTTGGTTGTACCGCCTTCTACCCGCTGATCACATATTCTAATTTAAACCACAAATTAAATTATACAGCTAAGAAACACACAAACTGAAAGATTGTTTAGTAAACCAGTAACTAAAACGTTACTGTTTTCCTTTTATTAATGTATGGGGAGGACTGGAAGGAAGGGAAGCTACAGACATGAGGATAGGTGTAGTACTTGAAAATGAGGTAAAATTCAAAGCAAAATAATACCTGTTCTGTGCCTTACCAGTACTTGTATGAAGAGAACCTAGTAGGGAAAGAGGGGAATTGTCTGACACAAGAAATAAGATCTTTTTTTGAACATTCTCTGAATCTCAATGGGTAGCAAAGGATCTCAGATTAGACACCCAAAAATTAACGCACATGATACTACTGTGTCCCCTGAATCTATCTCTAGGATCAGATAGACACTTTTAATGGCAGTTTTGGAGTTAGATCAAAATACTGGTGAACCGTGAATACAGAATGTTGCTAATGGACTGGGAAGGGGAGAAGGTGGGATTTAGGGCAAGCCAAGCTGATTTGGTTTGCATCAGACCCCTTTGAAGTTCAGCAGTTTGTAGTTGCTTTGTGTTTGGCATTGCTACCTTTTCATATCTGAAGATTCAAACAATAGCTCCTGGTTATTATCCCACATATTATTGATTAAAAGCTTTGCCCAAAGACCTTCCATCTCACTTTCCAGCTTAGTGTGATTTACTTTTCTTTTTACTCCCTGTAACATATGATTAATGCTGAGCTAGAGAGTCCCAGTGAGATGAAGCAGAGTGTCAGGTAAGATTTGTCAGCTCGGAAATATAGATTATTTTATGTTTCTCGAACTTTGTGGGCCCAGGGAACACAGATCTTGATTGTTAAATCCATCCACACTTTCCCTAGGGCTATAATATGCCAAAAACATTAAATAGCCCACTTAATACATAACCTCATTCTGTATGCTTGACTATTTTGTTTTTAATTTTTCTTCCCTTTCCAGGCTGCTCAAATGAGATGGGATCAAAGAAAAAAAATTATCCTCACTGGATTTTGTTAAAATATTAATAGGTTAGGGTTGACTGGCTAAATTGAATATCTATGCTGATCTTGCTTGCATGTTTAACTTGTGCTTAGGAAAATATGTTTCCTAGGTGATAACCTTTTATGTACCAGCCTGACTTCATTGAAATGCATAGAGATAAAAATATGTCACACTCCATGGCCATGCTATTCTTGTGTGGCAGTGTGATTATTCAGATGATAATTGACCCCCACCTGTAGACAGCTCAAATTCTGTAGTCAATCATTCCATTTGATGTTAAAATATGTGAAAGTACAATTATATAATTTACATTACAAATCATCCTGAATGCCAGGCATCTCAGAACCACTGACAAACGAAAAGGGAAAAAAGTCAATAAATGAAGTGAATTACACTAGGCAAAGAATTCAACTTTTCTTATTTGCTTCTGCACAACAGCCTTTATGTGGATGTTGTTGATGGAGCTCAAACAGATATTGCTCAGTACTAAAAATCTGACTGCCTTTCAGCCCCTTCCTAACTTTGGTGATACTTTCTGGATAAGAATGCCTTCTTTCTCTGTGGAGATGAGAGTCCTCACCAGCAGATAAAGGTAGAAACTCATCCATGTCAGCACAGATTTATGCAACAAAGACAGTAAGCCAGTGAGCTCTGCTCCAAATACCCTGACTTTTAAGTTCCTGTTTCTGTAGACTTTGCTGTGTATTTTAAAGCTATGCAGAGCAGTTAAAGAGCATGTCTGTATGGTCACACATTGCTGTTTGTCATGCTCCTGATTAAGGCCTGTTGCAAACTCAGTTGTTTGTGCTCAAATAATGTGAGCAAAACAATCCAAATCAGCTCATACCATTCCTGCACAGGAAATGTACGTAGTGGGGGGCTTAGCTCATGTCGCTGGATCATCCTAGTCTGTCTGTCTGAGTGTTGGACACAAAGAATCTAAACTTCACGTGAATCTTAGGCTAGATGAAGATTTTTTGAACCATGTCTGTTTTTTTTCTCACGTTATTTTGGATCATTCAGCCCCTTTACAGCAGTCCCCATGACATGGCTGCATTTTCGTGTGTGTTGTAATCATCTATTTATTTATGATTATTCAAAAAGAAACTTTTTCTTGAGCAAATTGTTCCACAGGCCTGTACTGGAGCATTCCAGTCTGCTGAGGAAGACAGACCCAGCTTGGCAATGTGTAATCAACCTTATAGCAAGTGGAAGCTCAGTGTTTAATCAGCTGAAGTACCCAAAAGTGAGCATAAGAACCAACACAAAACATTGCTGCTGGTAAACCAGAATTTAGAGATTCTCTCCTGGCTCTCTTCACGCCATTTTAGACACTCCTCAGCTTCATACTGAAGGGTCATAGGAAATAGCAAGTGTTAAACTGTTCTGCTTAGGTTCAAATCCTGCTATTATTTTGCCTTACTATACTAAAGATTTTGATAACCATAAATTCTCCCTTTTGATGCTGGCAGTGTCCATTTGGTCACAACTTCTTCACTGAGAACATTTAGGTTCAGGTGAATTTTGTGAACAGCAGTGTCTATGGGGAGAATTCACCAGCCAAGAAACCACTGAATAATAATTAGTGATTCCTGCTGTTACATGATTTTATTAAATCAAAAACAAGTTAAGAGCTAATATTTCCTTATTTCTAGTCTATCTGCAGTAACAAAAATAAGTGCACTTTATCATACAATGAATGGATTAAGCAACTATATATTGAAATTAGTGCATGTGACTTAAATTTCTACATCTTACAAAGGAAGCAGGCAAAATAAAGTTTTCAATCCTGGCCTTCATATTCTAAAATTTTAATTAGAGTTCTTTGGAAAGTAATGAAAAATTTCTTCATGACCTGATGTATACTCTTCCACAAAAATGTGCAGAACATCATAATTTCTTCAGCTGTTCTTCCTTTCATAAAGGTGAGACCTTTCATAGAACAAAACCAAATTATGTAAAATTGATAAAGTACACGTACAAATATTTTAAGAATGGTTCCTCACAAAGCAGTTGAGAAAATATCTGCTCAAATGCTTCATTTTACAAGACGAAACAGAAGTTAGAAAATTGTTTCAAACAGCCTGAACATCCCTGATAGGTGAATGAAAAGGCCTTATTCAGAAGGTTCTGGTTTACCACGTAGTCTTATTCTCTGCTCCCCGTGCAAAAGAGAGGTGTCTTTCCTGACAGTTCTGTGAAACTCCAGCTCTTCTCATCACTCTTAATTTGGGAGTCCAGGCAGGAGTATCCTACTTTGTCCCCTTCAGCAGCTGCAAAAAGAAATTCGCCTTGTTGGTAATGCGGAGGAAGGACTGTCAAGGAAACTTTCAGACATGAAAATACAGATTTCTTACTTTACTTCTTTCTCTCTTTCCCCCATCCCAAGGCTGTTTTCCTTAACTCTTTTTTAAAATGGGCACCGCCAGGAGGTGCATTCAGCCCTGCCGGAGTGGCCGCAATTCTTCTGACCTCAGCAAAATTCCTCAGTTGTTATCCCAGGTGTGGATTTGGCCCGTTGTCTTTAATTAAAGCTCCAGTCTGCTCTCAGTAAATTTCACACCCTGTACAAGCATCAAATTATGTTCTTCAATTAGTTGTATCTTTTCTTCTATCCTTTTAATTTCAGGCCCATCAAAGAGCTGGTTTACTAAATCAATTTCAATGGGAATTTACACATTGTGAATCATAATGGGATGCAAAATTGACTTGGCTAATGAATAGTTAGTGGCTTTGGGGTTAATAGTTTTGGGTTTTAGTCTCAGGTAGTTTGTATTAAATTTAATTTTAATATTGCTTTAATGAACACAATATATTACTTCTCCTTTTTTCACCCGGGCCCGTCTAAGGTGTATTCTCTTTGCCTGCCTCAATTGATTTGCTTTATGAATAACTGTATGAGATTTCTGTTTAAGAAGAGCACTTCTGCTTGTCCCATTTCTATGTGCTAAATATTTTAGTCTGATGTATGAAGTCTAGATAGAAAAGAATCTGTACATTATAACAGAGATGAAGTTACTGTAGAGGTTACTGTCTCTTGCTGCTTTGCATGTGTCAGCCACGGAACTGCTGTTTGCACGAATACTTTGAGGCATTCATGGCACTCCTCTATGAATAAAAATAGGTAGACCAGCTATCCTGGTACCAAGGTACAGTGTTGGTATAAAAAAAATATGTCACCACCTCACTCACTTTTTTGGTTCCAGTTTAGGGCTGTCAGTTTTACCCAGGCTGCACTTGAAAGCTCCCCTCAGTGCAGCCTCGATGGGCTGTCCCATGCAGGCTGTACAAGTCACTGTCTGGCTCTGGGCAATGGATTTTGGCAAGCCTGGAGGAGATGTGTGTAAAAGTTTCTCTCCATGCTGTACTAGTTTTATCACGGGAATTTTACTTTCACGTTGTAAACTGTCATTTTCTCCCAAAGTCTATTCTTTTCTTACATAATGGCAGTACCTGCAGGCACCCAACTGAGTCAATTTGTGGTTATAGACATAATTTTTAATAATAAAAATAACCAGAATTTTAACAGGAATTGTTTTAAAATGCAGTGATAACACGACTGTGCTTCAGAGCATGGGTCTGCATTTAACAACTGAGGTGTAAGTTTTGTGTGTTCAAAGGTAGTAATCCAAGAGTTAACTGTCTGAGTTTCAGATCAACAATGCTACAGACACAGAGACATCTGAGCTGGCTCTCTAAAGAGACAGGTTGTGTCCAGCTGAGCTGGACATTCACGACATCAACATAACTGACCTGCTGCCAGTGGTGAGCCAAAGCTAATTAAGCCCTGCTGGACCTGAGGTCATTTATACTGAGGCACTGGGGTGGCTCTGCACCATAAGCTGCTCTGTGTCCTTTAATATCTATTTTTTTTCAGGTTTTCCCATTGTGTGATGTATCCTAGCATCCCTTGTTTGCATAGATAATGGAGCCTGAGCAGATTTTGAGAGCAGGTCCTTAAAGTGTTTTGTAAAGGCAGCAGTAACTCCAGAGCCCTCGTGCTGTCACATTTTCTCAATAGAAAGTATCTGGACAGATAATTCCATACCTGTGTCTGTATGTGCTGTACCTGCCAGTGCAGGCAGACCCGCTGGAGCTGCAGGGAGCACTTGGGATGTGGCATACTCTGTGAGGGTCCAGGTTAAAGTTTGCAGTTTCTGTACCAAATACCACCACAAGGATTACTGCAAACTGCACAAAACTGTTATTTGTGGTTCTAGAGATTACATGTCTCGATCTTTTCCATGCTTCTTATTCACCCCGTCTTTGTCTTACATTTCTTTTTGGAAAAGATTTCTGTCAGATTGTCATGGAAGGGAGCCTAAAATATATCAGAGGCTCTAATGTTTTTGTGTACACCAACATTTTACAAAAAAAAAATTAAAAAAAGGCTGTGTGCAAAGGAGAAGAAAAGTTCTCAAGCAGAATTGAAATGCGATAGTACAAAGTTGCCTACCCAAATATTTGAGAGGCAGGAAACATGCTTAGATGATCAGTAGTGCCTGCGATCCTGTCAGGAAAAGGCAACTTAGAAAAACCTGTGTTTGATAACCTGGGCTGAAGCACAGTTACTTTTGCAGATACTGTGTTATCTTCCTGCTGCCTTGTGTTAGCTCTGAGACAATGGTCTGCTGACAGTCTGTCAGGTTTTCTGTTTGGGTTTTTTATACCCTCTGTTACCAGTAGTCACCACGTTTCTCTTCCTAGGGCCATATCCAATACCCACAATACCCACTGAAGTCCAGGAAAAAAAATCTCAGGATCCTATACCCTGCTGTGTTATATGAACCAAAGCATGGGTTTGAGTCCGCTACATCTGGTTCATTAGATGCTGAAATGAGTTTTGCCAGAAAATAATGACTCCCTCCTATAGGCAGTGCATTACAGTTGTAAGAAAGGCAGCCAGTGAGCTAATGTAAATCTCCTAATTCTGTGTATTCAGTCACAACTCGATGGATTCTTCCCTGATGTACGTCAGTACTGTCCCCAGATTTACACTGCTATAAAATATCCTGAGATGTGTAGGGCTTGGGTTGTTTTAAAACAGTATCTTATTAGTGAATAAATATAGGAAAGAATCTTTTAACACAAGTCTTAATGTAATTAAGTAGACAGTATGGGAGGGAAAAGTATAACCTGTAGCTATGGGTATGCAATGAATGTGATTCTAATATTTTAAAGTTCTGTAGAGTTTACTAAATCCAGTAGATGAGCACTATGTGTGCAGCTCATACTCAGCTACATGTGTCTTACTGACTGCTGCTTATTTTTGAGCCATTGTGTTTAGGATAAACAGTGGTATGGTACTGCTGGTATTACACATCGGGCATTAAAGCCAATTAATGGGTTTTAACTTCCCAAATTACTTAAGAGCCTTCAGAAGAAATCTGGAGAATAGATTTCAGTCACTGGAATGAAAATGTCACAGTTTTGTGCTTTGGTAAATAACCGGTTCACAGATATGTCTTACTTATCACTGTGGTATGCTTATTCATTAAGGGCTAATTGCAGAGGTCTCTAAATGAAACACTGCAAACCACATTCCACTCCAGTGCCAGTTTGTTTAAAGTCTGCAAAGCTTTATTATTAGCACAATTTAATTATGAAAATGGCAACCATGGAGAATTCTGAACACATTCTTTCCCTTGATCATTAGTTACAGGGCAAAAATGAAACACTTTCAACAATGAAGGGTTCATATTTCAAGCTTATACAGTAGCTGCTAAAAGGCTATACTCAGAAAATCAATTTTATTAAAGTCCTTCAAGCACTAAAGGGACTTCCATGCAACTAAGCAATTTTAAAAACATGTCCACAAGCAGTGACTTTTTGATTCATGTTTTTAACAGGGTTATATTTTCACTGTTTTCAATATTGTCCCCCAAAGCAGGGTCAGAAATGGTTTGAGGGGGGGAGAAGAGGTGAGCGAAGCATGTTCTAACATAGCTGTGACTTGCATCCTTTACCTTAAGGTACTTAAAAGAGGACTATGAACTGGAACTGAGAAGCCTGGCATGCTCTTAACCAAAACAGATCGAAAGTCAATGGTGTTTTCACCTTTTTCAGCTTTCTTTTGCAGCCCAGGAAATTAAGTTTGGGGAACTACTAAGAAACAGTGTAGACTCTGTATTTTTTTTAAAAATGGAGCTGTGATTTGAGCTAAAAATAACAGGAAACTATTTTCCTAGAGAAAAAAGGGAATGACATGTGTGGTAAAAGGATGAAAAGGGTTCATGCATTGCTCTGCTTCTAAAGAGTAGACAGAGAGTTGGGAGCTATGTCGGTATTTTAGGGTCTAAGATCAGTGGACCACCACCAAATTGAGTGCAAGTCCACCAAAGTCACTGAGTTGTACAGTAAATTACTGCCCTGATCCAAAGTCCTTTGACTTCCAGGGATCAAAACTTCCCAAGGCAGTAGATAACCCTAGACAAGGGTAAGAGTGTAAGGGTAAGTCTTCTAGAATATCCTGAATTTTCGGAGGATAAAAAGATCTTATTCTTTGTATGCATGTCTACGTGTATCTCTGAATTCATGCTTTTAAAAGGAATATAGGCATCTCACTGGCTGTCCACAGGACAAAATAAGCTGTCATCTAAAATAAGTTGTCAACAAAATATTGCTAATGAAGTAAAAGACAGAAAGGAAAACAGATGAAATAGATGCCTTAGAAGAGTTGTCACAATTAAAATAATGAACTCTTTCCTCCTATTTATAATCTAGTTTTACTTTGTTCCTAGCCACTTACATACCTGCTTTTCCTCTTCTTATTTAATTTTTTGAGGCCTGTATTTCCAAATACACTGCCTTTTTGTCACTTAGTAGCTCACATTATTCCTGATACCCAAGTATACTCTGTCAACAGGTGAATGAGTATAAAAACTTTCATGTGTGGTATCTAAAATATAGGAACAAGAACAGAATGGTGCTGTTGTCTGTAAGAGTTGCTTCTGTATCTGCCATTTAAAAAAGAACATCTTCACAAAGCCTAGATGAATACTTCTGTAGGGTTTGGTAGGAAGATTCCAGTGTTTGGAGTTCAAATAATGGGGATATTTTCAGGGATATTGCAGTAGTTTGGATGTGCCTGCCTGGAAGGGCTTGCTACACTCAGAGAGGGGCTCCTGCTTCTGCCCTGCTAAAGCAGGGAGGGCCAGGTGAACTCCTAGTAAATAGTATTGTATATTTAAAAAAAACCACACAAATTCTCAGCACGAAGTAACTCCAAAAAAGCCTTGGCTGTTTTTGTTGTGCATTGCAAGGATTTTTAATTGCAGGATGTTTGCCCTAATGGTTTTCTCATTTAACATAGTTATGAACTTTCCATCAGCTTAGTGGAAACCAATTGAAGCAAAGGCAGCAAGTTAGAAAAGTTCTGTGCAAGTGCATGCCTGTGTATACATCCAGTATTCCAGATATTCCATGCTGCAGCCACTGAGGTCAGTCCAACATATTTTATCAATTGTAACATCTGAATTAATCCAAGCTCTCCACATACTCCAGATTTAGCAGCAACGGATCAGTGAAGTCATTACATTTTTTTTTAATATATTTTTATAAGATGGGGTTTTTAGACCTTAAGTCTCTGGTGACAGCAATAAATATCCATCATTAGGTATAAATGATTATGACAGGCTGTTCTAGTTCTGCCTATGAAAGATTGTTTCCTTCTGGGAGCCATAAGGAATGCAAGTGATGGAGGAGAAAACCTCTTCTTGGTAAACTTAAAATGCATAAATCAAATTTTTGATCCTAATGTTGGTTGTGGTAACTTTAAATCGCATGAGATTAGCCATTGATACTGTCTGCTTCTGCAGAATTGGCAAATCCTCCAGCAGCAGCCCTGCTCAGGCCCCAGCTTTCCTTGCAGCGTGGCTGTCCCAGCTCCCAGCAGCCCCAGGAGCGATTCCCTTCCCCACTCCCCACTGCTTTTAACTATTCTAGTGGAAAACATGCAGCTCTTCCAGTACGGAGCACACCTTCAAGCACTCCCACCTGAGGCAGTCCAAGAGCCCTGGACAGCCTGTGTTTCTGGCCTCACTGGTAGAAGCAGGGGGAGAAGGGAAGGCAGTGTCGAGCAGACAGGCTTTCCTTGCAGTATGAGTTGCTTGGCACAGCCTTGGTACAAGAACCTCACCTCAAGTGGATATGGAGTCATCCTCTGTGTTAAAGAAAAGCACACATAGCTATCACAGCCCATGTTGAAAAAGGGCAACAAAGTTTGAATTGTGACTCGTTGCTGCTGCTGGCTGAAAGCAGGGTTTGTCTGGCTCAGCAGCAGCAGTGTAAGGAATTGTGCAATTTGGTTCAGAGTGAAAAATCCTTGGGTTTAAAAAGGTGAAGTGGATTATGAGGGGAAATTACTTCTGACCTATGAATATATCACATTAAAACCAACGTTTCATTTCAGTGTCAAGATCTGGATTCGTATTTTATAGAAAACACTTGTAAAGAAAAGAAAAATGAAGTTTCCACAAAATAGTTGTTTTAGACTTGTTAGACTACAGAAGGATTATTACCAAAATAACATATATTTATGAAAGGCTTTGATGTTCCAAAAGAACACTCCCTCCAGCCACATCTGCAAAATCAAATGGAAAAATGTCTTCCAGCTACACTGAGTTCTTCATTTTACTCAAGCAAAGATGAGTCCAGCCTACTGAGCGTAAGGCAGGCAGATAAGGAGAAAAGCCAGTGTCAGTTCCCTCCTGCTAATGCTGAGCAGGACCCTGTGAAGTGCCATTTGAGACAGGAGCTGAATGGAGCAGTTCTGGGCACAGAAATCTCTGACCACCTCTTTGCTTCCCCCTCACTCACACCACTGTTGCCACTATCTTCATCTGGGCTTTTCCCTCTGTTAATTTATGTAAGCTTAGCTTGGCTTTTGCCACGTTGTATTTTCTGTTGTTGATATTATTGACCACTTTGGGTGGTGACAAACAACTGAACAATATCAATAACAATTTATTAGGTACTCTAATTAATGAATTTAGCCTGTGACCCAGCTGCAATCACAACTGTGTGTTCAGTGTAAGCCTGCAAATGGAGGAGCAGTACTCACAGACTCAGGTGTTTTTTCAGACTAAGCAGCCTATGAATTCTTTTCATATTTTGAAAAAGCAAGAAATACAAAACCCTCAGAAATTGTAACAGTTTAGTTGTTTTCATAAGAGTTGCAAATATTTAAATTCAGAGCAAACCTTTCAAATAATCAAGTTTTCTAAAAATTATTAAAACCTGTAAAATCCTTTTTGTCATATTTGACTACCACATCATTTTTATTTGAGTTTAGGAGCAAGTAGCTGAACTGACAGGAATATAAAAATGTTGGGTTTAAAATAAAATATTGTAGCTGGGCAATGAGTTTCATATGAAGTGGAGAAAACAAATAGCCTGATGAGTTGCAGCAAACTTCCATACCTGGAGCAGGAGCACCAATTAGAGCTGCAAGGGGCCATCCCCAGGTGCCCCTGTGTGCTGCCCCTGCCTCCACCTTCCCCAGGTAAGGTTTTGCAGACCTATTACAAATCTTTATTTCTATACAAGCTTGTTCTCACAGATGCTTGTGCTACCTTGTGTTTCCACCATCATCATGGGGACCGAGCCCTGCTCTGGCACCACTGGGTTGGGGGAAATGGGGGCAGTGCCTTTCAGGGGGGTGGTGTGGCAGAGCCCTTTTTTAAGATGCTGACTTGGGGGACCTCAATGACTGATGCCAGAGGTGGTCTTGTGCCTGTTTCCATAGGGGGCTAGTGCATAAATTAAGGTGTTCCAGTTCCTCGTGAGGTGCTCTAAGTCTCCTTTGAGGGCTGTTGGATGTGGGCTCTGGCCAGGGCCTCTAATCAATGCTGCATGGTTGATATTTGTTGTAAAAACAAAGGTAGAAATAGGTACAGCTACTTGGTTTCTTCCTTTGCTCTCATCTTCCTTGCACCCTGATACCTGTAAGGGCAGAGCAGCTCTGTCCTTCACGCTGCATTGCTCCTTTTCTGGAAGGGCTGCTGTAACAGCAGGAGTAAAAGAATTATGTAGGAAAGGATCCTACTGACAGTTCCTGCATAGGTCAAAGGGATTTCACATATGTGTGTGTGACTGGACATGGAGACATATGTTCTGTTTAAGGGGGAAATGTATAAGAGAGTCAATTTGTACTTGTTCACTCTCAAGAGCAGCACCCCCACTTCTGGGTCCTGTTACATATTTCATCACATTCCCATTAAACATATTTTTCATCTTCTCTATTGCTATTTCATTGTCTAGGTGGAAAGGAAATTCAATAAAGTTTGCTTATATTTTTTCTTAGATTTTATTTTTATCTGAACTTTCAAACCCACGATACTCAAGAGGATTAGAAATGAGTTCACCTGGTGGCTGGCTGCATGCATTCTACAAAGATGAAAGCCCTGACCCTGCAAACACACTCCTGTCAGAAGTCCTTGATCTCATGGTAGTCCTTAGGACTGCTCGGATTAGAAAAGAATTGCAGGATTAAGTCTTAGCAGTTCATTTGAAATATAAGACATTTGTTGCTTAATCTTGCAAAACAAGGCTCTCAAGTTTTCTTTTTCTTTAAAACAATATAAATATGCATTAAATCACAAAACTCAATGGTCTCTTTCAGGCAATTTCTTTAACCATGTGAAATTGAGGCAGCTGCAATAAAAACTTATGTGATTTTTATCTCTTCCCATCAATAGAGTAAAAGAGTTTATTTGCTAAGTAATCAGTATATGATCTAAATATTTTTTAAATGCCCAGAAGCTACTTCTGGAAAACTAAGTAACAAATTCAGCTGTAGGGATCTGTGCTGCCTTTCAGAAAGTTTGAGGGTGTGGTTGTGGGTGGAATCACCACCTGCACACAAGGAGTTGGGCACAGTGAGAGCAGTGAGATCCCTCACCCACGATGGTACAGCTGCAGAGAGCACAGTGTGCTGGAGCTGCACTCAGAGGTTGCTGGGCATCCTGAGCGCTGTGTTACCTCCCATGTGTGCAGAGCTGCTGCTCTTGTGCAGGCAGTTAATAAGTGATCTGATTCTAAGCTCAGTGGTCTCAGCCAGGCTTTCTCCCAGATCCCAGTGCAGTAATTCAATCCTAAACCACTGATCATCTGCCCTTCTCAGAGCAACAGTAAGGGAAGTGTTTTCTCCTGGCAGGCTCATCTGGATTGGTGGCAGGACCAGGGAAAGCAGAGTGCGCCTGCTGAGACCATTTGTCACTGATGCTAATTTCACTGTTTAAAGAGCTACACTTTCTCTGCCGTGGAGCTTTTACAGTATGGTTTTGGTGTTTTGGTTTTTTTTTTTTTTGACAGCTGTTACTTACTCTTTAGTTATACTTACGAAATGCACTGTATGCTGTACTTGCAGGCAAATAATGCAGACCTGGAAGGAAAGCGCTGGTCTGTCAGTGTAAGCAACATTCTTTGGGTATTGTCACGTACTCAGAGAAATCTCTCACGTACAGAATGCACTACTCTAATTTTTTTTTAAATGGCTAAATTACCAAGATATTAATTTGAGAGCTGTGGGCTTCTCCACGTGTAAACATTTAGAAATCATTATTTCTTCCCTTTTATTTGTTTTCTGTGTAATACGAGAAATTTGGATTTAATCATTGTAAGGGCTTGACTTAGATTGATAAAACCCAAGTACTTTACCATCTGACACTTCATCCTTCATTCATGTCACTGCTCCACTTTTATTTTGTTTCCCAGATCAGTCAGAGTTAAATCCAGACTGTCAGCCATAACTTTGAACTTCCGGGATTTTCTTACACGAGTACATGTCTCTTTTTTTCTTGTTTTTATTGATCTTACGATCTGACCTGTGCAAGAGTGATTGGGAGGTTACAGAGGCAAACTGTCACACTGCCATGATGGGATGCAGCAAGTAGAGGGAGCTGCAGAATAAAGCAGCTGCTCGGCTTTAGCTAAAACCTCTTTACATGGGCTCTGTTATTCTGAGCTCTGGACCCCTCCTTTGCTGCTGGCCCCAAGCTTAGCGCTGCTTTGCTTAATGAAATAAAACGGGAGAAATCTTCATTATAAACAGCAGGCAAAGATACTCCAGAGACTGTAGAGGCTGAGAAGGCTTGAGAAAACCCTTGCAGGGCACAGAGCTGGTCAGAGTATAAAAGTGAGAAGACACATGCCAGTAGGAATTAATGATAAAAGCGCCTTAAAATAGTGTTTGCACAGTGCTAATTGATTTGGGAAAAATAATCTGCGTGTCCCAGGTACCTGGCTAGGGCGTGCAGGGAGCAATTGCTTTTGGTTATATAACTTTCCAGTACTGCTATAAAAGTAGTTTATATCCACAAGGCTGGTTTTGGCCTTCCCTACCTGAAAACAAACCTGGGGTTTCAGGCACTGCATAGGGGCTTTCTTAAAACCATGATTGCTGCTGGAGTCTGAACTACTTGCTATGGCTGAACCATTGTGAAAACCTGTCTTGGGTAAATTCAAAAAAAGCTTAATAAATTTACTAGAAGTCTAAATGTACATTAGTAAATAAAATAGTTCTCAAGAAGGAGTTAATTCTCTTTAAACTTACACTGGTAAATTGTTTTCAAACAGCAGATTATAAATGGTTTCTCCTGCTAATTGGAGATGGTTTTTAATAAACACATTAGGTTTATGCTGTGGTGTTCTGCTTGGTCCTAACCTGGTCTCGCTTTCCACACAGAGAGATTGTTTTGAAAAGACTCAGAATTACAAGTTCAGAGTTCACTGACATCAATAAGGTTTATCGAGTGTCAGAGAAATCAAAATAATACCCCATTGGTCTAGCAGTAAAACAACAAAACAAGAGGCTACTGCTTATAAAACTTGTATTTTTAGTTATAAGAAGTATGTAAAATGTGCCCAGTGAGCAGAACTGGAGCAAGGCAGGGCATTACCCAGCACAGCCAGAGGCTGAGCTACTGTAAACATGATGACAGCAGAGACTGTTTTGCCTGTGTGGTTTTAAGTCTGTGTGGGTTTCAGCACCCTTTATGATAATTTAAACTAACTAACAAGAGAAATTAATTTAAACTAAACCACCAGCTGCTAATTTTAGTTTGTGTATTTGATCACCCATTGTCAACAAACAATTGAAGTGATTACTAAAAATGGTATATGTGTGTATTGGGACAGTTGTTACTGCAGAGCAAATTTATTTTAGGTTATTCTAAGCCAACTGTGAATATTTTGCTGTGTCTAGTTTGTGGCTGCGCTTAATGAAAACTAGTATCTTCAATATCTGTAGTTCTAACATCATCTTGTTCTCATCATCTAGATTAGTAGATTTTTTCATATAATCTTCAGATTCTCATTTCAGAAGTTCAGAGTTCATTCTGAGTGAGTATTGTTTAATACCCACCCAAGATTTGCCTTTTCTGTGCAGTGGTCTTCCCAGCACACTCATTTATTGCTGTAGTTGTAGAAAGCACATAAACACCACCAAAGTAAATTAGATATTTTCTGAAGCAAATATTAATGAAAGAAGTCATCCATTTCCAGCAGCTGTGCATATATCAGGAAAAGCTCCTAAGACTGAGTTGATTTTAGGCATACAGTGGATATTAGCTGAATATTTGATAACATCTAATGAAACCCTTGTAGCTGTTTCCCCTCTAGTACCAACTACCTCGTAGTTCCATTCTCCAACGGGAGATTGCTGTTTGGGCATCTCTGCAATGGATTTTAACAAACAAGAAACTTTATATTTAAGAAGGGTCTAAGAAATGCTGTTCACAGGATCACCACAGGTTATGGATGCACGGTATAGGCATACTTTCTTTGTCACTCCCCCACCTCCAGCTCAGGGACTGTAATTCTTGGTTTTGTTGGTAATCTGCTGTAGGTGCTTGTAGCTCCCAGACTGCTGAGAGAGGAGTTTCCCGTCAGGGAGCATCCTGGTCAGTATGATGGACTCCCTGCCTCCAGCTCACTCACTGGGCTTTGCTGGCCTCCACTGAAACCCAGGCCCACATCTTTGCCCAAGCTGGCAAAATGCTTTTCCTAGAGACACGGAAATAGGGTTTTTTAAAGCTGCTATTGACTATATTCAAAAGGAGACATTTCAGAGTGAATCAGTGAAATAAATTTCAAAGAGACCAAATAGCTCTTCTGATCTAGTCGTTTGCTGACCTGCGAGCCTGTGGAGAGTACACTGTCTTACTGAGGTTGTGCTGAAGTGTCGGACATGAGGTTTTAGTGTTAGCAAACAGGAGTAGCTCCACTTGCATTTCTTCTGGTTTATGTTAAGTGTAACTGAGGTCTATACCTCTTTTTTTCAGAGATTAGTTGTGCCTGGGAAATGGTTTCTGTACCAAAGCATAGTGTGTAACATGCAGATGCTGCTTTTGCTCTCTCAGTTTTTGTAGGAGATGACATCTTTGCATGCTGCTGTAACAACTCCAATGCTTCTGTTTGGATTTTTCTTGGAATTACTTGACATGAATCATGACCATCTCCCTTTTCACTGTCGGTATGCATAACAAGGCTAGCGAGCACAAAGGCCCTGTGTTACAGGAGCTAAGAAGGGCTGAACAGCAGCCTTGAACTATGTCATCCAAAGCAAATCCGGGTGATGGAGCTGCTCGTCTGCCTGTGCCCCCTCTTTAGCCTCAAAATCTCACCAGGGTCTGTGTGAGGCTCCGTTAGCATCAGCCTGTAGGATTGTACCTCCCGTTAGGAAATTAGCGTGAAAAGGACTGGATTCCTTTCTTGATCCCTTTGTGAGGGGAGTTGGTTGGTGTATTTTTAGACCATGGCACCTCTATTAATATTATGGGACTGTGAGTGAGGACTGAATTTATAAGGCAGAGAGAGCAGGGGGAATTCTGCACTTACTTCCGTTCCTGGCATATTCTTCCACCTCAATTCCTGACAGCAACATGGAAGAAATTTGTGCCCTTGTGCACTAGTGACTTGCCCAGAAGCAAAAATTCTTATTTTTTCAGTAATGCTTTATTTGAATTTAAGGGATTGGTTATGTTTTGCAGTGGCATAAATGCCACATCAGTAGTGTTCATTGAGAGAGATTATTATTGAGTGGATCAGATAAATATGGCCTACAAATGTGCTGATTTACTCCAGCTTGTAAAACAAAACAGTTTACGTATACAATTTAAAAATTCTTCTTTTTTTTTTTTTTTCCCCTAACCACATCCCTCGTGTGCATAATTGAGACTTCCTTGCCACCCAGAAGACAGCAAAGGGACTCCTTAGGGTCTGGGCTGTTTTAAGCGGGTGCAGCTGGAAGCGTGGCCGGATGCCGCACACCTCCAGCAACACTAGAGAGCAGGCTGACACTGCACTACTGCCGTGCCGGCTGGAGCCCTGCAATCTGCTGGAAATGTAATAATTGCTCTTTTATTCTTTAATAAACACACGCCACATCATACAGAGAAACAAGGTGAGAGAACGAGAGAGAGGATATTGCATTCTTCCACAAAGGGCGGCTCGGTTTTATTTTATGCGCGGTTTTTTTATACCAGCAGAACAGTCCTGCTATTTTAAATTACTCTTCCATCTTTCCTCCTCTTCCCCCCACTTTTAGTTAAATTAATGTATTGATTAGAGCCCATTAGTGTGTAATCGATTGTTAATTTGACTCATCTTACAAATCATGTTTATCTTTATCAATAAAAAATATATATATTTCATATCTCATTCCTGCAATAAAATGACAAAAAGCTGGGCACCCAGAATTCAGGTTGGAACTCCAGCTGCAGATGTAAAAATACATTCTTCGATAACTGACATGTTGTTAAAAGAATCAGACATAATTTGTAAGAAAATTGTTAGGGAAGCGATGGAGAAAGTAGGATAAGTGGACAAGTATGGAGGGAAACGTGAGACTTGGTTTTTTGGGGCTCTTTTACTTTTTTTTTTTTCCTGAACAGACAGAATTGGACATTGTGATAAATGCCACTGAAACATGGCAAACATACTGCATTGTGTGCTGGTGGTCTGGCACTGATCACTTGAGGAAAGAGGCAACTTGTGTATCTGGTCTCATGATGTGGGATGGCATCCTTAAGATGCTGTGTCTGTCTCCACTGGCTGCTCTGCAAACTGCCCAGGTGTCTGTAGATTTTCTTTCTGATGTAGCAAAAAATGAAGTATTTTAAATCCTGAAGATATTTTTTAATTTTGAGGCCAGAAGGCATGTGATACTTTTCAAGGCTAGTGGAGGAGATAGTGACATTCAGGCAATAATCACTGTGCTTTATATGGGCAGGATCCATGTAGATACAACTAATCCCCTCCACTGAGGCAAGTATAGCCAGTATTATTATCCCTGTGTTGCGGATAAGAAAATGGAGATGAATAGTTAGCAGAAGGGCATATATTTATGTCAAAGTTAGGATAAAAAGTTTAAACCAGTGAAGTTTTTCATATAAGAGGTAAACACTGATAAAAATTAAGTCTTGTTATTTGTGTCTTTTTAAAAATTGTCTTTTGGAGACTAGAACTGGACTTGGTTGTAGGTTGTTTGGGGTTTTTTTCCTTAGTATTTACAGAAAACACTGTGTAAAATAACTGAAAATGCAGTGGTGACTGAAGGAAAAGAGATAAATGCTTTGAGTGAAATGTATTGAACTGTTTCAAGCAAAAAATTTCCTTTTCCCAAAAGTCTGAAATATTTTCTAAACAAGGAATTTTGAAATAACATTTTCACTTCTGAATCTTACAAGTTCAATGAAAATGTTTTAAAAGAGATACAAAAGCAGAAAGTATGAATGCGTAGGGGTACCTTATTCCAACCCAAACCCTTTTCAATTTTTTCGATATTTTTCACTTCAGACGGGAGAAAAACACCCCAAAAATCAAATCTTCTCACAGTTCTCCTATAGAGGGCCTTATTTTTCTCCAAATACATTTCAACAACAGACTCTGTGATCATCTTGTGGATAGATACAATCCATATGTTTCTCCTTTTAGGAAATATGACTCTTATAACAGCTAAAAAATAAAGGCCAGGAAGATTTGCAAAACCGTGCAACTTATTAGTCCATAATCCATATTGGAACAGACATTTGTGCAGCACAAGGTAGGCTGTGCAGTGTGGATGCTGCCAGATTAGTCTCTAGCAAGTCTTCAAGGCTGAAGTTTCTCCCCCAGAGTGATCACTGGGGAAGTCAAAACATGAAGAGCCAAACACAGCTTAAAAAAATGGGGTTTTTCAGTTCAGCCCTGTAAAGTTTCTGTAATACAATCTGAAAAGCAGCATGCTCTTCAGACCTGGTCCTAAATGCAGAAGCTCCATGGCTAGTACGAAGTGCTGGAATATCTGTGCTGCTACATTCAATCTTGATAAACCCGAGCTGCAGAGCTGGATCCAGCTCTGAAATGTTCTTTCGAGTTCCTTATGGCAAGGTCTTTAATTAGCGCTTGCAGAGCATTGAAATACCACGACACTGTGCTGCTGCTAATGAAAATAAACCCGGAGTTGTGTTCCTTGCTCTGTTGACATTTGCAGTCCTGACGCCTGAGCCAGGCTGGGAGGTGCTGCTGATGTGTAGGGGAGACTTCAGTGCATCAGATACAGACCACAGCGAGACACAGAAGCCCAGGCTGAGCTTCAGTCTGTGGCAGAAATCAGCAGGGCAGTGACTGCAGTGCTGCCCATCCCTGGGCTGGCCCTGCCAAAGGGCCTGGCTGACCTGGCACTGCACCCACGCTGTGGTGCTGCTCGCACTGCCTTGGGGGCTACCCCAGGGTGGTTACAAAGTGGAGAACGATTTTGCTAAAATATTATTTAGAAAACTGTGATGATGAGAAGAAATGGCTGCTGTAAAGCACATTGTGTATGTAAACTGCAGCAATGCAGCTGTGATTGCTCTTTGATTTTAAAAGTACTTTGGAGCACCAGGATTTTGGCCAGTTACTTGAAATATTCAGTGTCTCAGTGGGGAGGGAGCCATCCTCCACATGCCTCTGGCTGAAAGTATTTCTAGCCATCTCCTTATGCATGGGACTTGTAGAAGAAGAAAAACTGAATTGTTCCTTCTGATCTTCTTGTATTGTAGTTATTTTTTCTAAATATAAACAGATAAATATGTAATACCAGAAAGCTTCACTCAGGTAAAATGTGGGAGAAGGTGGGGAAAAAGGTTTCACAAGCTAAAAGAAGTGCAAAAATATTTGTGCTGTATTTTAGTCTTTTTTATTTCCTTTTGGTTTGTTTGGCTTGTGGTGTTAGTGGAATAGGCCATACCAGTTTTGCTGGCGTGTATTTGTAACCCAGGAATGTTTTTTGGCAGATGTAAAATTAGAAACAAATTTCATGTGTTCTGCAGTGCCCTCCAGTGCTATAAAGGACAGGAACAGAATATGTGGCTTTGTCAGGACGACTCCAGGAAACCACAAAGAAACAGAGATTAGAAACAAAATCAGGGAAATAAATAAATAAAAAAGGAAGTAAACCCCTGTAGCAGATGCTGCACAGCTTGGGAGGGGAGCGCAGGGCAAAGCCCCTGCCGTGTGAATGGGAGCAAACAATGGAGCCCTTGGTGCGACGGGAAACAAGGGCGCGTGATTTGGGGCTGTTTTCAAATAAGTGGTTCCAGGATTTCAAGGCAAGATGATGCTCCAAAATTTACCTGTCTATTTTCAGACATGTGAATAAATAAAGTGCTGCTCCCCTCCCCCAAGCAGGATGGGAATGTTCAGCCCATCAAATTAAACACAGGCAGGTTTTCATTTCCAAGCCTGCATGTTTGGAGATGATGGATGGTGAGATATATGTCTCTATAATGAAGGTTTCATTATGAATTTTTTTAAATGTGCAACATGGCTCTTCATTTCCAAACAAGAAGTGCCATCCCCTTTCTTTTAGCTCTTAGATCGAGTATGTGTGATATAGCCAAAAGAAATGATCAAATAACCACTGAATATATTGATTTAATATAAAGTCATATTTGCTTCCGTTTTACTGCAAAGCTTCAGAAAACCTGAATGACAATAAACTGCATGAATAAAAATAGGGAGGGGTAGTGATGGTCATTAGAGATAAATGATCAGGGGGATCACTTGGTTGCAACTATTCAAGAAAATATAACTGGCTTGTCTCCGTCTCGTTTATGCCTTGTCGTACACTCCCAAGTGTTCAAATTGTCCTGACTTGAGCACTTACAGACAGTTTGAGTAAAGAATGTTTAGAAGCCACTCAGAATTAAGCAAACAAGCAAACAAACAAACAAAAACACCCCTACAAACAAAAAGCCTCATTGAAGTCTTTATGCACTCCATAACAGTGAGTTTTCCCAATTCCAATAAAAATACGGTGTAGTGCATACATATGATAGGGTTGATGAGCAGCATATAGATATATATATGTATATGGACTTCAAATTATGTAATCTCCATTTTTAATGTTGGCCAAATCTAGCACGTATTTTGGTTGATGGAGAGCTGCAAGAAGCCTGTCATAATAAGCCAAAATGTTCAGCCAGGAAACCTGGACTCTGTAGAACTGGTCATGTGTGGAAAAGGTTAATCTTTATTTGAGTGAAACAAGGCACTGTGGAAATACCTACAGTCTAAAAGATGGGCTGTTGCCCCCAGTGATAACTGGCTGTGAGAGTGATGCTGAGGGGGCAGTGCTGTGTTAGGTGTCATCTCGGGGACGTGTAGTGACACAGCTATAAATGTGGGAAAAGGGAACCTCTGTGAAATCGTCCAGTGATTTTCCTGCAATTGCCAACTCAATTCAGTGTTAACCACTTTTCACCTTTCCTTCTCTCCACATATTCCTGAGGGATTTTTTTTAACTTCATTTTGCACGTGTGTGCACCATAGAAGTGTCCACATCTCCTCAAACCTCCCTCTCTATAAATGTTGCCCTCTGAATGCAAGAAGGACTCTGGTGACCCAGTTTTGTGTGGCACCAAAATGTGAAAGTTCAAATAGCATTTTGTGATTTTTCTGGTAATACAGTGTGCAGTCTTGAGCGTCCTTACCCCAGAGCTGGAGGAGTTCTAGGAAAAAGAGAGAATTCTAGGAAAAACCCGGTGGCACCACTTTCCTCTGCCCCTGCAGCGCTGCCCCCATTAAAAACACATTATGCACTAACACTGAGAGGATAAATTAAAACTGCCTAGACAGCTTTAAGTTCTGCATTTGAGTGTCAAATGAAACTGGTGGAGAGCTGGGCTTTTGCTGGGGCTGGGCATGCTTGTGAGTACACATATTGAAATTGTGTACTACTGCCCTAGTATTCACAGTCACAATCACTATTAATTTTTCCTTTTGCTCTTTAGTGGAGTCTCAGTCCTACCTATCTGAGCTGAATCCTGTAGGAGGGTTTCTCCTGTTGCTTTCATATTGACTTTTCCTCTTTACCCATCAGTGGATGTAGTGATGGATTTTTGTCTCAGCAAGACTCTCTAGGCTGTTTCCTTCAAAGGCCAATGAAGGAACAGGCTCCTCTGAAGGAGTCTGGCAGGAGCCCCTGTCTGACCTGCACACAAACCTTCTGCAGACACAGCCCATTCCTTGCATAAGCACTAAATTGACAGAGTAGATCTAAATATTATCATCTAACTTTGTCCTGATATTTCTGATTTTCTCTGGGAGGTTTTCTCCACTGGACATTGCCTTGCCCTAGGAGGAAAGGATTCAAATATTTGATACTAATCTTAAAGAAATTTGATTTTTGGATTTCATTGGAAGTTGATTAAATACAGCTTGTCACCCCACTCCTTTTTTGAGAAGCAATAACTGCACTGCTGTCACTAGAGCAACGTATCTCAGAGCTTCTTCCACTGCTGTGGCAGTGTCATACCCAAATGCTCATTCTGCCTAAGGCGTGCAAGACCCAGTGCAAAAAAAAGTCTAATAAGAATTAGAAGCCTGTAGACTTATTATAATAACGAGTCTATAATAATTAGAAGCTTGCAAGAGAGATCTGGGTTAACCAGCACAAGATGGGAAGGAATATAAGGGGGTTAGGGAACATAACTAGCAGAACAAGAACTTGAGGGGGACGATTCCTTCTATTGATGTCCCTGACTAGGCCATGCACTCATATTGGTTATGTGGAGAAGTTTATATGATGAAATTTTTTTACCATGTTGGCCATAAAGAGTTGCAAATCCATTATACAGATGAATTTGGATCATATAAATATTATTTAGGGAAAGGAGAACAAGTGAAAGTATCATAAAGCTCTTTTATACCTTTATTTCTGTGGTGGGATAGGAGCTTTAGAAAAGGGTTAAAGAAAAAAGAATCTTGCTGGAAGGTTGGAGTCATGACAAAATAGGTAACAAAATTCATGGTAGACTATCATAAAGATACTATTATGGCCATTTTAGGAAATGTGTGTTTTTGAGCTCTGTGAAATCTCTAATCTGTAGTTGGGGTCTGATAAAGTGATATATTGACAAGCAAAGTCATAGTCTGCTTCCAAGGCAGTACTTACTTGTTTTTCTTGTACTAATACGTATCTCTGAAAAATGAAACCCACTCTCTCTACCAAACAACTGGGAGATGATGATTCCTGCTGTATCTACATGTGTGAAGTAGATCTGTTCATTTTTATTTTTTCAAAACACGTTTGAGTGTTGAATGCTGTGTCCTCAAAATGCAAAACTAAATGATTGGAACTTCTTGAAATTATTCTCATGGTGCTCTGTTCCCTCCTGGCCACTGAGGTGCTGGAGGTATTGCCACTACCAGCTACAGCTTCCACCAAGCCCAAAACATACTTTTGACCCAGTTTATTCTTCTGAAGAAAGCAGCCAGGTTAGAACTGCTCCAGTGGGGAGGTATGGCATGCTTGTAACATAAAACTTGGATTGAGTCATTTTGAGGGGGCTAGCATTTGCATTAAGGATGGCTGGTAGAATTTGGCTGTGTGTCCAGCACATGCCTGGAATTTGGCTGTTGCCTGAAACTCCCTGTTCGCCTCTTGGGCTGTGCTGCCAGAGAGAAATTGAGACCTGCAGAGCAGGCAGCTCCTTACCTGCCACCAGGCAGAATTGAGGGAACTGGCAAATGCTTATTCTTGGTGTTTAATCAGGTTTTGCTTCTACCTGTCCTGGATGAACTGACTGCAGACCTGTGGCACTTTCACCAAAGAGCTTTGATGGTTTATGGACTGTCTTCTGGGAGTGGCTTTACATCCCAACATTTTTATTATTGTTACTATTTTATTGTTGTTGTTATTACTTTCAGCAGAACTTGCCCTAGGTGATCTTTCCTTCGTTAGTGCCCACTTGCACTCCAGACAAATATAAGAAATGGATTTGACTACAATTGGAGTTTTCTGCCTCAGATAGAAACTGCAGGGCTTAGTGCTATTAGTGAAACCTTTGTAATTGTGTGTGTACAGAGGCTTTTGGCTCTGCTTTCTCTTAAGGCTACCCACTTCCCGTTTCATGCCCAAATTTCACTTGTTGATAATATAGCTGAACACCAGCTGTTTACTTGTAATTAGAAGGCTGTGGGCAGCACTTTCCTGCCTTGCTGGTGATTGCAATCTTGTCCTGTTCAGTACATGTCTGTGGAACAAACCCATACCACAGGATGGCTGCTGGGGAGGAAGGGTGCCTACTGCTGCAATGCAAGTGTGGCACCACGGGGAAGGGGGAGAAAGGTTATTGGTGGTGAAGGCAAGGAGCCATGGGCCACGGATGGGGTGGATTAGAGCCAGAATGGAAGTGCCCAGCTGGGCTACAGCCTGGTATCAGTGTCCTGTGGGGACATCTAGCACAGTAAGCTCTCTGGGAAAAAGTTTGCTTCATCTTAACTAACACAGGTGCTGGGCTGGAAGTGCAGAGGGTGTTCTTGTGGAAAAACAGAGCTTTGAACCAGACAGCAGAGTCACAGGTGAAGTCATGTCATACACAGCCTCTGTCTGAAATTTTAACAGACAAGGCCTTTAAAATGAACACATTTGTCTTGTATGCGTTCCTCCAACTCTCCTCCTGAGTGTGGTGCAACATATTCTTATGGTGGAGCCCAGTGACAAATGCTTTCCCTGCTGTGAGGGAGTTTGTGCAATGTGGCAGAGAGCTGGGGAGAGCTGCTGGCATGAGCAGCATCTCCCTGGGGGAGAGAGCTGGCTGGACCTGCTGAGTCTTGCCAAAAATGCAGTGTTCTCCAGCAGCCTCCCTCTGTATGTCATAGGTGAGAGCTCTTTGGGTGCAGGGAAGAGCTGCAGTTGGTCACATACAAACCCAGCTCAACAGCAGAATTGTCTTCTCCCATGCACAGCTCAAACTGCTGTCTGTGCTGTGCTCAGCTGCTAATTGTAACTAAAGTTTGTACGTGAGTGTTACTGAAGCTATTGCAAACTGTTTTCCCTTTCAAGGAGATTTTTGTCTTGGAACTCTTTAAAATCTTCCGGAAACCTGTTGGTGACTGAGCTAAACTATTGCTTTCAATTGGTTAATGCTACAGTTTAGCAGAATTATTATTTTTTCAGTGTTTGCTCTCATAAGTAATGATTTTGATTGTCATATGTTTGGGAGGTTTTTTTGTTTCAAACCATAAATCTATGAGTTTAGCTGATAAAAGGAGGAAGTACAAATTTTATTAGCTTGCTCCCAAGAGAGTAGCAGGATATTGTCCTGTCACAGGAATTCCTTGGTCCTGAATTTTTAGTGATACAGGAAGAGCAGGGCGAGTAGGGCCAAAAGGAGACACATGACCACTCCTACCTTTGCTAGGGGGAGAAAGAGCTCTGACAATCCCTTTGGTAGCTTTCTGTAGAGAGCTCTAGCTCTATATGGAATCCTTTCCAGTTTTAGTAGCCAAGAGACAGCAAATACAAGATTACCTTGGTTATGTTACAGCTCCTTGAGTTTTCAGATTTCCTTCTGGTGTCTCTTTGCCTTCCTTTTTCATCTTGCTTCTCCTAGAATATGCCTAGGCTGGAGGTGGCAGAGCAGGGTAGAGACCCCCCAAGAACATTTTTGGATCTGGCCGTGTTGGCACAGAACTCTCAGTGGCATGTGGATGTGCCTGAGGTATCACACACACAGTGTGAACTGGCCCAGGCCTCCTGCTGGGTTAGTGTCTGCTGCAGATCAGAGAGGAGAAGGGGCTTCAAGCTCTGCTAATCATTACACTGATCCCCAGTGAGCTGGCAAAAGGCCTTGCTCACCGTGTGTAAAATCGTGACGCAGAGCTGCTCCAAATCAGTGTCCAAGGAGCCACAAGTTGCCATGCAGTGGACAGGACCTATGGGCACGTTGAGTGGCTGTGCCACAGCACTGGTGTCCCCAGTTATCTCCCAGTTAGCAGAGAACCCTGGGGCTTTACTCATTGCCACGCTCCCCAGTATTGTGCTTGCATTTCCTGCCCTTGCACAAGTTACAAGATCAATTAAAATTGGATGACATCTGGAGCCTTTAAAAGAAAAAAAAAAAACTAGTGGTATTCCTGAACTCCTTATTCAGAAAAACCTTGCAATGATTTCAAAGGCACGTTCTACAAGGGCTGCTGGATTGGTCCCTAAAGTACATGGGTTGGAGCATGAGAAATAAAGAAAAGCCCTTGACTATTAGTGGGTTCCGCTGTAATTCAGAATAATACCAGATGTTTCATTATGTATCAGCCGGCAATAAAACTGTTTCTTTGAGCTATTGAACAAAGACAGTTGACAAAAGAAAAATTAATGTTGTGTCTTTGATCTCATGTTTTAAATTTGTCTTTTATAAATAGTGATGGGTTCTGGTTAAAAACACTCTAACAATTTGTTAAATATGCAAATGTCTGAAGTTTCTTAGCAACAGAACAAATAAGTGTTTTTCTTCTAATACAATATGTATGCTAGTTTAGTAAGCACACAATAAGTTAATTAGGCTGCGGTTAGGTATTATTTGTAAATGTCATATTAGCATGCTGTTTTGTTTCTTTGTTGCAACCAAAAGCCTCAAACTCACTGATGTCACTTATTGCATATTGTTTTTTCCTCTAGTTTTGAAATGAGTTTATTTTTTAACATACTTGTGGGCAGAATAATGATTTATTGAGTTGTGTGTTTATTATTGTTTTGCTTGGTTGTAATGTCTCATTGTCTTTACATTGTTAGCAATGTCAGAGATTTTACAGGGAAATTCTAGGAAAGTACACATTACACGTGTAATAAAGCTGCTGCAGTTTACTATGATTAATGTCATTACAATGAATAGCAAATGAATTAATAATGATAGGGCCACTTAATTTTAAAATGTTGGCATTTGTCTAAGTGCTGCTCTGAGAGAGGGTGGAGGAGCTTGGCACGGCACGAACTGGATAAAGCAGCATTTTTGCTGCCAGCATCCAAGCAGCTTGTTGCCCTCCAGTTACGGTCAACTGTTAACATATTCACTACCAAGCATATTTGTGTAAATCCAGAGAACCTTTTCCTATGGCTGTAAAATTTTACTTTATAGTCTTGTGTTTCCCCCCTCCTCTGGCAAAGCTTTCTGCCAATAGCTCTGCTGATCTTGCTGGTCTTGCTATAGCAGGTGGGGAGAAATTTTAGCCAGTAACCCTCTGGGTTACTGGAAAAGCCCAGGGATGAGCAAATATATTCATGCTAACAACCAAGAAAGAAATAACTGTCTTGTGAAAATCTTTGAGTTTGAAACATTCATATCAAATCACATTGATCATCCAGGGATGCTTCCCTGACAATCTTGAACATTTTCAAGTGTCTTAACTCCACTGCAGTGGTCCTGTAGTGCTTTATCAGTAAGGAATCGTTTTAGATGAGGAGTTTTTTTTCTTGATAAAATACCTGGAAGAGCAGAATCACGAATTGCTCGATTAGAGCACTCAGAAGACAACGGCTGTTCACAGAAAGCAGCAAGTCACTGCATCTAACCAGCTGAAGCTGAGCCCTGGAACTGGATGAGAGACGCCTGAGGAGAAACAGCCTTGACTCTGTGGCTGTGGTAACATTTCAATCCACACTGAGAGAGTTATTTTTGCCATGTCTGAGCTTTTGGAGATGGATCTTTGTGCTCTGTCCATGGACACTCATACATTCTCATAACTTCAGTTTTCAAGTAGCCAGCAGAAACTATCCATTAGATCCTTGCTGCGTGCCAGAGGATGAAGGTGATTTGTCCATCAGAATTTTTATGGAATGAAGAAGGTTTTCTGCAAAAAAACCCCAAGATACCATTAGTTGCTCCTGCACAAACGTATTACCTCTAGTCTGGCAGGCGAAAGCTTGCCCAGGTTCTTGCCATTGCTGGAAATTATGTTCTACCATTTGAGAGTTGCACTGAAGTGGATGGAGATTCTCCATCTCCTACCTCAGTTTTCAATTGCCTTCTTTCTCACTGGATCTCCTTATCTTGTGTTAGTTTACATTGCCTTTTAGTCACCTGAGGACTGGAAAATCATCTGCAAGACAATCAGTTCCTATTATGTGCATAGACCAAATGCTATGAAGTTGAGCAGGCAATTCTATGAAGAAAGGTGAAAGGAGAAATCCAGCAGAGGTAGGATATAAATGTCATATTGATGAGAGTAGAGAAAATAGTGGGAAATCAGTTGCCTCCCTAAGGCATTGAGGTTCCAGGAGTATGACTGTTCTTCCTGTTAGTCTTCTTTGTGCATATGAGAAAATGCTGCCAGAAAATGCCTGTAATTGAGTTCTTTTAAAAATTGTTTTAAACATAGACAGAAATCTAATAACTCCAGGGTGATAAGAACTCCTCTGCTTCAAAGTTGCAGACTTATTCTTCAATGTCTGTGTTTTGTAGTATTTTTGTAGATCAGCCATGATCTCTACTGACTCTTTTGACATTTTCAGCTCATTTTTGATACCTGTGCATTTGTTGACCCATTCCATGGCACCACTATGTGACACCGTCATGTGGCACTGTGCTGGTCACTACTGCAGTACTCATCACTGGAGGGATCAGCACTCTTTTGTGGTTCCCTGCAGCTTCTCATCTCCCACCATGTTCTGTGTCTCTCCAGACACTATTCCCAGCAGCTGCTCCCCCATCACTGCAGGATTTGTTTGAGAGGCTGGTACCCTGAGGAGTCACTGAGCTGCTCTGTTACAAGAAGTAACCCTTCTTTCTTTTTACTTTCATGCATCAAAAAAATCTTTCTCAAAGCTGTTGCTGATGTACAGTAGCTCAAATGATTTACATAAATGTCTGTTACTTGACATAAGTTTTGGACAGCTCCTCCCAAATGTAACTTCATGTAGTTTTTGTTGCTTCCTGGCCTCTGCAGGCTGGGGCAGGGAATGGAAGCACCACCACAGTTTACTAGTGCTGATTAAGAGCAATGGAGTCCTTGGGTACAGCTGTAGCAGCAGTATAAAATTTGTAAGAATAGTATAACATTTGGATCTCTAGCAGCTTGTTGCAATCTTCTTACTGCAACAGCCCTGGGAGTTGAAGGTTATTGGACTTCTGTTTCTTGCAAAAATTTCATCACATCGGCAAAGAAACTTTATTATCCTGGGAGAAAACATTATGAGCAGCTAGATTAGCCCCCTGTGTAATGCAGGGCATAGATTTTGGGTTTATGTTTTCACTGTGGCTCTCAGTTGAATTAAAGCATGCTGGGTGGTTTATTTCCTAGGAATCCTAGAACACATTTTATGATGGACCTCCTTCCCAGTCATCTGTTCACTTTATTAATTATTTTAACCAGTAATTTTATCAAAAGCTTTTAATTTTGCATGAATCTGAAGCCTGCATTGCAGATTGGCTGGTTTTCCCCTCCCCAGGGATCATGGAAGGGCCATACAGAACAGTCTGCACGTGTTTTTGCAAGGTTAACATGTGCAGATTGGGTACTTGCCCTGTGAGGATGGAGGCACAGCCAGCTGTGGTACCTGCCAGCTTTGAAACTTTAGGAGTAGGAGTGCAGAGGGGGGCTCTAGAAAGAGAAGTTATCATGGGGCTTGGCAAAAGTAAATGGCCTGAAGAAGTGAGTAACTACCCCACTGTTGTGTGAGTATTTCCAGCTGCCTCCAGTCCTCATAAGAAAAGGAAGGAGGGTGGGATGTGCCCCCAGCTTGTGAACAGCCCTCTGGCCTTGCATACAGATGAGCAGCACAGGATTGTACAGACACATTTTGTTAATATCCTGAAATCCAGCTTAATGAAAAATCAAAGTTTCATAATAAACCACTCTCTTTCTAATTTAATCAGAGATAACCTGGGCATCCCCTTCTGCTTGAATCCCTTTTGTGGTGGTTTGCGTAGTTCTGTCATTTTGGTCAGTATGGTTTTATTCCTTCCTCGTTAGGGCTGTCTGTCCCTCTCTCTCCCTTTCCATACTGGGACTGTAATGCCCTTTGCTGTAAGATCATCTCTGCCCTGTGCTGAGATAACACAAAATGTGTTACAGCTGTGATTCCTGGCAAGAGCTCCTGATGCTGAGAGAGGGGGGATCACAAATCGGGAGTTTTCCAAAGTTCATGGGAACAGTTTGCACGGGGAGTCTTTAAATAGAAAATACTTTGCAAAGTAATCTAACTTCCTACTAAAGCATGTGGGATTTTTATTTACTTTGTTAGTCACAGAGGAAAGGAAGTTTTACAGCATGTGTTCATTGAATTCCGATAAACACCCAGCAAGTGCTATATATGCTAATTAAGAGATAATGTTAATGGGCTGGAATGTTGTCACAGGATTACGCTCTCCTGCTGCTACCAAAAACGCTGGGGCACTTATCAAAATAACAGTTACGGATGTGGAACGATAGTTAGTTCCCAAAGCAGGTACCCGGGACTGAGGGATTGGGAAGGACTGTGGGTCTGGTTGGGCCAAACAGCTGATGGAGAGGGAACCGGGTGCTCGACGGAGGGACAGACAGACAGACAGAGGAGGGCCGGTGTGACAGATGCCGTGCCATTGTCACCGTGCCCCGCTCGTTCGCACCGGCTGCGGCAGGAGCCTTTGTCTGCTGCAGCCAGGCGGGAGGGGGCTTGCCACAAAAGAACAGTTTGGTTAAAGCGTTCCGGTGTTTTATGAATAAATTGGATTCTACTTACAGCATTATTAACCTGCTGTATTCTGACGGGCTTAGGGGGAGATTATCGTGCGCTTGAACAAATCAGTATCCACAGATCCACACAAATACTGGGTTTTAACAAAAATATACTGTGATTAAGGCACACAGCGGATCAAATTCAGCCTCGACTTACACCAGGTGCAATCTCATTGATATCCGTGGGTTAAAAAGCAATTTTTACAACTTAAAGCAATCAGAAATCAGCTTAGTGTACAGACTTACTAGACCAAAATAAGGCCCAAGAGACAGTACGCTAAGCTGATTTCTGATTGCTTTAATTTTTTTAAACTTTTATCAAAGATTAATGGTCAATTATCTGGCAATCTGATTTTCTGGTACAGATTCCATTTGCATAATTTCATAGACACTTAAAATATGACCAGACTCTAATCAGTATGAAATAGGTTGAGGCACGGCTTGGTATGGTTGATCAAAATCAGCCACAATCCCTGTAAATATGTACTATTGCTGTAGTAACAAGGGTGATTTTAATAGGCTGTCGTCTGAGCAGTAAACAATCGGTTTAGATCTTTTTTTTTTGTTTTGTTCTCTGCATGGCTAAATATAACTCCAGGGCTAATAGGCAAAACTACACAGCTGAAACTTGCCTTCCCTCAGGTTTTTCATTATGTGCTTGAGCACCACTGTTTCCGCAGATATTCCTGCCATTTATTTGCATCTGCTACAATACTTGCAAAACTGTCCATCAAACTGCGCGTACAGGTTACAATCTTTACTTAACTCAAATGAGTGTGGAGTGCTGCTCTTTCATAATATGCATGCAGGTCCTTGAATGAAAGGTTTAAAAAATCCAAAAACCCAACCAAAAAAACCCACAAAGACACAAAAAAGTCCAAAAAAGCTTATACTCTAAGGAAAGTTGATTTCCTAAAAAGGGCTGATAATGTGCTTTATGGATATTTCAAGGCAAGGAAGGACAGTCAGATTCTCTGCTTCTGCTCCCAATATGCATTGTGAGCCAGATGATGCTCTGGTAGCTGGAAGGAACTGCTGTAATATATCCTCTGGAAAGACACCCAGTCTTGGTTTGGAGGCGTTGAGAAATGGAAGATTTACCATCTCCTTTGGTTATCTGATCTAGTGCTTAATTTGTCTTCCAATGTATTCCTTATTATTCCTTATATTCCTGTTTTCCTGCCTTACTTCCAGCCTCTCTGGATTTTGTTTCCTTTTGGTTTAGCTAAATTGGTTGGGCCCTTCAGGAGCCACCAGTGTGGCACTTGGGGGTGTGCAGTGCATCTGTGTTGGCTTTAATCCAGTGCACTTAGTAACAAAGGCCATGGAGACAGCAAAAGGACAACTACAGGATGGAGCCATGCACGCGGTGGGAGGGCTTATGTAGTTGATGCTGTGACATCTCTCTTGGTGTTACCAAGCCAAACTAAACAGAATCTGACCCACCTCCTTGCTGCACTGTAGACTGGAGCAAGCCAATTCTCCTGCTCTTTTTTGCTTAAGCTGTTTGGAGAGGGTGGGTGTTTATGCTCTTTAATTTTTCAAAATGTCTTCCAAAATAGGAGCCAAGGATTCTGCTGGTGTCCTAGTCATGGTGCTCTGCTGTTGGGTGGCTGCTCTTTCTCACTTGGAGGTTAACTAGGAGGGATTTTAGGCTGGAGAGACTGAGAGCTGGTGGGTTGCCTGTTGTTTAGTCACCAGGCCAATCTGCTGGCATGGAGGACAGTCTAGAGTGATGGGCAGGTCATGGAGATACCTCTGAGCCCACAGATAGGCAGTTTGTGAGGATTCAGGTGTGTGTCAGACCCCCTGTGATGAGGGGGAAATATGTTCCACACCATCCAGTGGTTTGTGGATTTTTGGGGTTTGTGGTTTGTTGTTTTGGGGGTTTTGTTGTTGTTGAGTTTTGGTTTTGGTTCTGTTTTGTTTTGTGGGGTTTTTTTAATGGCGAAAAAACCAGTGGGAACAAGCAAGGTTCCACTGGTTTCATTCCCCTTGGTAAATCAGTGCCTGACATGGTTAGGTGTCATCAAAAAGGACTGAGCAAATTGGTGGAGAAAATAAAATCATTGAAACAATTAAAATAATTAATCTGGTCATCTTGCTGTGCTGTCACCATCCATGAGACAGCTTCTGCTTGTATACAGTGAGCTGGATGGGAGAGAATGCTCATGTCTTCTAAATCTTTTTAACCTTATTGCAAACTTTGCAAGGGTGGGAGCTATAAATAGCCAAAACTTCCATATTGGTCCAGTCCTTTCCATTCTGGTTTATCCATAAATACTAATATTTTATAAATATGAAAGTAAATGCAGGGGTGTTTTTTCCCTATCTTCTGCTATTTTTATAGGTCACAATGCTCATTACTCATCTGTCCCATAAATACATGACACACATACACAGTGAAATGGGTCAGGAGAAAAGCTAATTTCATGGGAAGACATGCACAAACTTTGGGGTTTGTTTTCTTTGGCGTTTGTTTTTTTGGGTTGTTTTGTTTTGGTTTTGGTTTTTTTTTTCAAATCCTGGCTTGATTTTGAAACCAGGTGACCTTTGGAACACAAGGAGTGCAGGAATAGCAGAGCCCACCTTCCCTGGGTCCCTGAATTCTACTCCAGCTGCTGGCAAAGAGAAACAATAAGTTTGCTCCAGATGCTGGCATAAAACCAAAAGATGATTCCTACATGAGAGGACTCAAATTGGAAAAATTATAAAAGAGTTGATTTGTGATTATAAAAAAACATGAATCCATGGTGTAAAACCCCATTGACTTCTTTCCACCAGTGACCCCCTTGCAGACTTCCTTCTCCTGGTTGTGTTCATTGCTTTTACTGTTTTGCAATATCTCTTTTGGGGTAGGTTTTTCTGTGCAGCAGCATTTCTTTGTTCTACCAATGTTTCCTCCCAAAACATAAACAAGAGAAATGCCTTATAGGAAAAAAATCCTATGAATTTTAAAAATACTTGTAATTTCTTTTAAGACTTTGGAATTGTCTGATAAAACTAAACAGAAATGTATACATGTAATAGTACTGTGGAGTGCAGGGAACAGGAAAATATGGATCTCAAAGATTAATAGAAATGAATCTGTTATCTTCATCCTCCATTTAATTCCACAAGACTTTTTTTGCAAAGATGTAAGTAGGTACTATGGATCTGAATCTGAAATGGTTTAAATTCTGGAGGGTTCAGGGTCATCTACCAGAATTTTGTGGTGATGGCCAGGTTTCTGAGACAGACTGAAGTTTTTGTTTTGACGCTGTCAAAGACCCCTTCTTGTGGAAGTCTCACTTTTATGAAGGTGATGTTAATATATTCACTGGGGGTTTTCCTTGTGAGATTAAGCAACAAAAAATGGTCCCCAGTTTTAGTTTTGTTTAGTTTTAACTATTATTTTAAGATATGATAAAGGGAAATGCAGCTGTGAAATATTGTAATCTTTGCAACAGTGAGAAAAACCCCTAAGCTGCAACCCTGTGATACATGAGTGCTTGCAATCTTTCTGTTTTTTCTTTTAGAAAAAATTACTTTTGCCTCTTCCATCATAAGAAAGCATCACAGTTTTGTTGGTTTTTTTTTAATTTATAAAAATGCCTATATATAAGCATAGATATATATTTAGGTTTGTAGTTACATGTCACTTTTTTAAAAAAAATGTTAGTAACAAAAATTATAATTTAATGTTCTCTCACTTATTCCTCCCCACACACTTCACATGTTAAAGTGTCAAACCTGTGGCTGAGCAAACACTGCTGGCCTGTCAGCTCTGCCTCAGCTGAACGTGGGGCAAGGGGTCACTGAGCAGGGTCTGTAAGAGTGCGAGGACAAAAGTTGTTACCAGTTTGGTACCTGGGGAGATGTGTGTCTGCAACATCCATCAACCTTCCTCAGGGAATCCCATGTGATTCTGTTAAAGAATAAAGGTTTCTTTCTGTTTCTCATTTATGCAAATAAAAGGTGAACCAGAAAATACATCAATAAGAGTTAAGTGGCAATATCAAGTCAGTTTTACTGCCAGGTCACTCAGTTCCCAACAAATCAAGTGGGGAAAATGTGTCATTTATCAATATAATAAACAGGTATATTGCTCCTAAACCCAAACAGCTCTCTTGAAACCATACCTCAGAGCAAACAACCCATAGCCTTTGCAATGTCCTAAGTAGAACTTCTCTACAGTGCTTCTTTCTTTAGCTGCCAGCATGCAATTAACCTTCTGTGAGCCACGGTGGGATTCAGCAGGTTGGGCCAGCTTCTCTTGACATCTTATGGAGAAAAATATCTTGGTTTTCTCTCGGGTTTATATAGGTAAAATTGTGATCCAGGCTTTGCACTAATAGCCATCACTAGCAGACCTTTATAGATATGTTGCTATACCTGGCTGGAAGACTGAAAGGACATGACTGAGCTCTAGCAGAGGTTTCATCATACCTTCTGGGTTTGGGGGACTTAATTTCTTGCTCCCCTCTGTCTTATCCCTACTTTCTATCTCAAGTCTTGTTAAAAAATCATTTTAGTCCTTTGAAGTATACTTTCACCCTGGTATTACCGATTACAAGTTGGTATAAAAATGTCTTTTGGGTTGCGTTTTCAGTTGTGTACATCACTGCTGTGATTGCATGATCAGTCATAGCAATTGTTTGTAGGGAGAAAAAGGAACAAGCGTGCCATTTCTAACCAGGTGCGGTGACCACAGGGAACATGCACAACACCAAGGTCAGAGGTAATCCCTCTGGACTTTGAGGCATTTGAGCATATTGCCCGACTTGGGAGCAGAGCTGCTCTAGGTTCCTCTAAAAAGAAAGATGGCTCTGGAACTGTTTTGGCTGTCGATGGGAGAAACTTTTTTTCTCCATTTATTTGAAACGGAAACCAGAGTGCACACATCCTCATGCCAGGGATTTCTGAGATATGCTGGTCAATTTAAGAAATTATGCAGTGGTGGGCGGATATTTGTCTTCTCCCACAGTGATTATAGGAGCTTTGTTTCCATAAGAAATCAGGCCAAAAGTTTTATTCTGAAGAACAAACCCCAATGCGTTCTGAAAACAAATAGCGTGCACAGAGTTTTCTCTAGGGAGAGGCTGAGGGAACTAACCATGCGACAGATGATGTTCAAGATCCCTTCACAGACTGCTGCACTCATGACCAGGCTGTTCAGGCTGCCATAAGCAGAAAAACAGACCTGAAATTTAGGTCTATGCAATGAAACCCTGGTGACATCCAGCACTCAAGGAAAAACCCACTAGACACCATCAGGGTTTTCTCAGGAGGGAAAAGCATGCCATATCAGTGAAGCTTAGAAAACTATAGTGCATAAAACATTATAGTGCACTGAATGTCATAACTAATAATTAGGGTGATGCTAATTGGCAATCACTCTTACAGGTTTGATTTGTAGCTGTATCACCTGACCTGAGGGTCAGCAGTGAAGTGGGCAGGAAGCACTGCATTGTGCTCCTGAGAGCCCTTGGATTCAGACTTGGGCATCTCTGTACAAAGAGAGCCTGTAGTTCTGCAAAGAAGTGAGGATCACTGGGTCACTGCTGCCTCCTGGTTTTCCTCAGCCCTTAAAATGTCAGTTTTGAGCCTTTGCAAGTTAAATTGATCTTAATGCCATACTGAGGGGATCTGGAGGTGCTGCAGCTCTCAACTGCAGGATTTGGGGTGAAAGGCAATCTAGAGACCTTATTTGTTATTATTGTTTGGAGTAGTGCTCCAAGTACAATTGTCCCTGAGGCTACACTCCCACACTGTAATTACATCTGCTTCATTTATGAAATACTGTGTATTGTATTTGTAGCCTGATTTTTAAACGTGTATGAAGACCAAATGAGGTTATATTATTGCTGTAATTGAGAGCAACTAGGACAAGTTTTATTAATTTCCTGCCACAGAATACTGAGTAAGCTGATATTTTATGGGAAAGTTCAGGAAGAAGAGTAATATATGTTACATTTCTGAATTCCGGATGATACTTGAAGAGTTTTACTGGCAATTGATTTTTCTACAGGTAAATTGTAATCTTTGATAGGCAGATGTACCCCTGAATATAGTGTCTCCACTGAGATGCACTCACTGAAAGTACAAAGAAATAGAAGCAGAAAGTGTATCAGCTCTGCTCTGACAGGCAGTGAGAAGTTGGAAATTGGAATTCCTGCCTGTAGAAGCTCCCTTTCCCTCAGCTAAGGCAGCTATGACTGTACTGCCTCCATTATCTACAGTACTCTGAATGCTGAAGGTTCACAGAAATGTTTAGCATGCTTATCTGTTTAAAAATATCAGTAATTTGACAGGTGTTTTAAGAAATATTTTTACATGCTGCTGAGGATGTGTGTGCCACACTGTGCCACTGCTTGGTATCATGTATTTGTGGAGGTTACGGTGTGCCAGGCTTGGGTACAGAAACACCTGCTTCATAGGAACCTGCGATTACAGTGTAGTTACTGTATCCCTTTTCTTCTTTTAAATTATATTGTCAGAGAAACATTTGCCTGTGCTGAAGTTGCTGAAGTCAAAGTAGTAAGAGAGCTAAGCGTAGAGAGTTGGTGGTACCACTGACCCCTCTGATAGTTGGGTTGCTCTGCAGTGCTTTTGGCTTTTCTTTGTGAGGGAACAGGCAAATAAATGCTGATAGGGGGGAAGGACAGCAAAACTACTGCTGCTGCCTGCAGGAAATTTCGACGCTTCATTTCTTAGCCTTGTGGGGTGTTCATGTTTCAGGTCTTTTCTTCATGCTGCAGTGATTCACAGAGACTCCTTCATTCATCTTCTCACTCCCCAAGTGGCTTTGGGCCATTTCAGAGTTACCTTTCTGTAGATGCAAATGAGAGATCTCGTAAATATAAAAGCAGTGCCCTAAAACAGTGGTGCTCTGGGTGTTGGTTAGGTCACAGACAGGCTTGGTACCCAGACAGGGCTGATACCACATCTCTCACAGGAGCAGTTATTTCTGCTTATGTTCCTCTTGGATACTTATTCAAAGGAAAATCAGCTGTCCTGCCTTACCACTGCTGGGTTTGGATCATGGGCTGGCAGACTGGTTTGCTGCTGATACAATGCTGCAGCAGAATGGTCTGTTCTTAACACGATCTCAGCTCTGCTGCCAGTATCACCACTTTGTTTCTCCTGTGGCCCTGGGAGTACGAAATTTGTTACCTGGGGGTAACAAATGACCCACTTTTCACTCTGGGGAGCCATTCTGCAGCTGCACTGTCAGGGAGACTCATGCTCCACATACAGTACTGAGCTTCCAGAAAAGTCTGCCACTCTGAACACTGCAGGAGAGCATTACCAGGAAGGTCTGAGCTAGCAAAGAATTACCCACCTGCAGGACATGGAGCACTTCTACTGGCTGGGCATGGTGACCAGGTTGTCAGACTTCCCCAGAGTACATCGCAGATGGTGGTTGTGGAGATGTGAAGCACATGGTCTGATAAACAAGATTTAGCTGTGTAGGATGAATCCCAGTCAGGCTGCTGACTCAGAGCTCCTTGTCTCCTTGTGCACCAAACCCCTTATTTACCACTGCACCTCAGGTGGTTTGTATAGGGAAAACCTGAGCATGGCAACTTGGGTGCTTGATTTTTCTGTTACGTGTAGTGAACAACAGTGGGATTGGTTGTGGCAACAGGGAGCCCCTGGCACTGTTTGTTTCTTAGCTGTTCAATAAATTTAAGGTGTTCTATTAAGCAGATGACTGTGGAGAGAATCTTTTAGATGTTGTACATTGATGATGATGAGTGGAGGTTATATTTTTGGTTAAAAACTGCAAAAAACCTACCCCCACTCCACCCAAACAAAAATACCCCAGAAAAAAACAACAAAAAAGTATGGTTCTGCTGGTGAACATACTGTGTGTCCATTCCCACTCCACTTCCCATCAGTGGTACCCCAAAGCTTCCTAATGAGATGGAAAGTCAGAGGGCAGTTGTCTCAGTTCTTAAACCTGCACATACTAAGATTTAAAAGGTAGTGATGGAATACTACAATGTTATTTTATTACCCAGACACTGTCCCAGGAAGTGAAGTAATATCTAGAGCACTAGGGAGATGGCAAGGAAGAAAAAAAATTAAAATCTTCTGCTCAGTTTTCTTGTGGTTTTCCCCTCAGGCCCTTCAGCAGGGCAGACATTACCTCTGGGTTACAAATGTTGGTGGGCAGTACACCTTGACAGCAGCAGAGTAATGGTTTAGGGTATTTTCTCTTCTTTAGATGAAAAGCTGGGCTTTTGAATTCAGGCTAAAAAAAATTTCATCCTGCTAAGTAGATTGAAAGAGAATCCAGATTAAATAAATCATTAAATCATTCCAGAATGTTATCCACCTGTTCTGGCCTGTAATTTATTTTCAGATGAACAGTAGGTAAAAAAAAAAGGCAATGCAATGGCAAAAATTATTTTCCTCTAACAGATGCTTTGATCCTGAAATGACACCTGGCCTGGGAAGCTGCTTGTGCAGCTTTTGAAATAATTTTGAACTAATTGCTCCAATCCATTGCTCCATAATCCTTATAGCCACATCATGCTAAAACTTCTGCTGTAGCCACCTTTGAAGAGGGGTCTCCAAGGGTTTTGCTGCTGCAGAGCCAGTAAAATTCATCCCTTTACTGTGGAATGGGAAATGTGTAGTGGGATAGGACATCTGTTTGAGGGCACAGGCAAATACCAGCCAGCTGGGAGTGAGGGGCCCCAGACCACTTCAGTGTCAGGGCCATTCTCCTCATGTGCAGGAATAAAGGAAGATTTCCTCTCTTCTATGTTCCTAAAAGCAGCACTGTGCTTCAAAAGGCCAGGAAGCACCATTCTGGGTGGTTACATGTGTTTCATGACTCATGAATGATTCCCTGTGCTCTCTAGAAGGGCACCAGAGCATTTTGTTCTACCCATGTTGTTTGGGGATGGCAGGAAGGTGAAATGCTGGGAGCAGATGGCCAAGGACCAGAGATAGAAGACAGCAGCGGTGCTGGGAGCTTGGGAAAGGTGGTGAAAGATGGTTATTGTCCTGCTCTTCCACACCTCCTCTCCACCTAGATGCAGCTGAAGGCAGACACAGGCCAAGACCCCAGTTTCGTGTTTTTTCTGGTGTGTATTTAAACAGATTTAGCCAGCTCGATTGTCAGTTTTTGGATGAATTCTCCCATTTGCTGAATGCAACACGGTTGAAGCAGGAATCCATTGCAGCAGTGGGGTGGGAACAGGGAGTAGAAACCCTCAGCCCAGGGCTGTGAGAGGCGGGCCGGAGCTGCCCGCTGCCTCAGCCCCCAGTTTTCGGAGTTTGCTTCGCCCGTCCGTGTGTCGGGCTGATAAACTCCAGCTCCGGGAGGTTCATTGCTGGCACCACCCCGTCGCTGCTCTTACCTGGGGGCCGGGCACCGGGGCCGCTGCCCCCGCGGAGAGCGGGGCCGGGCGCGGGGGGTCACCGCGGGGGCGCAGGAAGGGCCGGCGGTGGCCGGGGAGCCGCGCCGTCTCGGCCGCACAAAGCGGCCTTTTCATCGTGGCCTCCTGCCCCCGCCGGGCCCGTAATTGTCTTTGACAAAACTTCATTAGCGAGCGCGGCGGAGGCGGCGGCGGCCCCGCGGTCGCGCTGCCTTTGAGCGGGCGCAGTGGAGTGTGCGCGGCCCCGCCGCTCCCGCCCGGGGCCATTAGCCCGGCGACTTTGTTTTACAAACTTCCCACCCCAGCGGGGGACGCGTCAACGAGCCGCCCCCGCATCGCGCCCGTGCCCGCTAATTGGGGGGCGATGCGGGGCTGCGCCGGTGCCAGCGCGTCCCAGCGGGAAAAGGGGAGACCCGTCCCTTCGGAGCGAAGTGGGGTGCCTTGGGGGGTGGTGTGGATGGGTGTGCGCTGCGCTACGGCGGTCCCTCGGCTCCGCGGGGGCTGCAGTTTGCACGCCCGGTTTGTGTCTGGCCCGGGCGGGCTGAGGTGGCCCGGTTAAGGTGGCCGGGCCGAGGGCGCTCCTCACCGGCCCCACTTCCACAAGCGCCTCGCAGGAGCAGAACCCGATTGTCCCCGCTCCGCCGGACAACCCGAGTTTACTTCCCAGAGCGACCGCATTAAAAAGGCCAGCTCGTAGCAAAGCTTAGCCAGAGACGGTTTAAATACGTTTATTATGGCATTGGAGGCGCAGAATTTGTTCGTGCGAGCCCGTTATTTTAGTTTTGTGCCTGGGCGCACGCAGGCTCCGTTCCCGCTATTAGTTCTCCATCAATCCCCACTCTGGTTTTTAATCAAAACAGTATTCGGAATATGATTCCCGGAGATTATATTTTGAGAGATTTGCGATACATATCTTGCCGGCGTGACAGATTGCAGAGGAGTCCTGGGCGGACGGGATAATCTGTATCTCGCTCAGTTGACCTTTAATAAAAGGGGAGTAAAAATAATAAATAAAAAATAAAAGTCTTCAGACTCCTGGAGGTACCTTGGTGCCTGCCTTGAAAAGAGACCGAAGCCTCCACCCGCCTCATCATGCCCGAGGGCTTCACAGTTCCTTGGGGTCTTGCCGTGGCTGCCGGGGGTTTCCAGGGCCGAGGGGCAGAGTGGGCAGCTCGGGGGGCTCCTGGTCGCCCCTGGGCCGTGGGGGCCGTGCAGGTTTCGTCTCCCGTGAGCAACTCAGGAGGCCGATGCAGAGCTAACTCCCCGGGGAGCCTCTTTCAAAGCCGCCGGGCAAAGGGAACAGGAGGCAGCCAAGTCGCTGCCCTGCACGATGGGCGGAGGCGGCCGGGACATAGCCGGGAGGGAGGCCCGGGCACTGTGGGCACATGTGGGGAACCTGCGCTGTGTTTGCAGGGCAGATAATACCTGTCCCCTCCGGTGGGAGAGGAGGGGCGGAGAAAGTCGCCTTGCAAGAACCCTTCGAAAGGGCCTAATACTCTTTATTACAAGCCCTAATCCTTCAAATCCGACTTGAAATAATGTTTATCTTTTCGCAGCTTAATTTCCCCTTCTCTAAGCTCCGGGTCAGTGCAACAGACTGCGGCTGCTGCGCCGCCGCTTGCCCAGGGCTGCTCCGGAGTGAGGAAAAGCAGCGTGGCAGAGCACCTGTGGCGGAGCTCCCGCCGGGTCCAGCCCCGCTCCCGGCCGCTCCGTTACCTGCTGCCTTCGTGTACACTCGCCTGTCCCTCCCTTTTCCCCCGGACCCCCCAAAGCCCGACAGTTTCCTTCTTTGACAGGTGCTCCCGCAGCCCGGGAACGCTTCGCTCCCGGAAGGGAGCCACACCACCTCTCCCTGCGTTGACCTGCAGATCCTCCTTTCCCCTACAAACTGCTTCTTCAGTCGCAGAGGGCTCCCGGTTCTGCAGCCCCACTTGTCTTGAGCAGTCTTTGGTAAACATATAGAAGTCTACTCGATATTCAAGATTGATTTCCCTGATTTATTAAGGCAGAATTCATTGGACTCTATTGACCACAAATGACTTAATGTAAATGCTGACCCCAGTGAACTTAGAAATAGCAGGTATCGGGTTGATCTATAGATGACCTCTTAATTACCGCAGTTATTAATTTAAATTATTGCCACTGCTTCCAGAGACAGGAACAAAGAAACATTCTTTCCTCATCCCTGCTTGGTTTATTAGTCTGAACACAAAGTGTTTGATGACACTTTTAATTAAACAGAAATAATGCAGAGATACGGTTTCCCTTTCTCGTCTGTCCTGTAAAGTGCAGCACTGCTCTTTTAACTGACTGACGGCGGTGACCCACTAACAACGTCCTACTTCGCCGCCCGGTTGCCACCCGCCTCCCGGGGGTGCCCCGGCCGTGCCCCAGGGCGGGCGGCGGTGCCCGGGGCCGCTCCGCCCGGGCTGTGCCGGCTCCTGGCTGGAGAGCTCCGGGGTCACTGGCGGCTTCGCGGCGTTCAGCTCATCCGTGTTAATTAGAGACTCCGAAAAATACTTTTCAGCGGTATCTATGTACAGAGACGGGAAAGAATCGCTACGGCGTAACCTGCGCCGCTTCTCCTCCTCCGCTCCGGGACGGCGCGGAGCAGCCGCGAACTGACGCGCCTTGGCGGAGCTGGGCGCTGGGCGGAGCGCGCACGTTTGGGAGAAAGAGGAGAAACAAACCATGGCGTGGGAGGGAGAAAGAGAAAGATGAGGGTTTGGATTTTTTTCTTTTTCCATAGATGTTAACGGGGTGTTGAACACATGGCAAGCGTGCGGCGGGGAGGCGCCGGTCCTGCGGCCGCTCCGCCCGCCGCTCCACCCGCCGCACCCCTCGGCCGCATGTGCGCAGCACGTTGTGCCGCGGTGGCCCTTCCCTGGCGAGGGCAGGGCAGGCAGAGCTGCGAGGCCATCGCCGGGCCGGGGAGAACCGTCTGTCCTGGCGTCACACCGAGTGCCTCGCTGCAGCCGGAGCCCCGTCACCACCGCCCAGGAAGGGGCGGGCGGCCCTGCGGGACGGAGAAGCGGTGATAAGCTGGTGTTTAAGTGGCCGCAGCCGGTGCAGGGTTGTTGCTGCCCCGCACAGACAGCAGCTCCGGGAGCGGGGCGAGGCGGCGGTCCCAGAGCGGGGCCGCTCCGGCGTGCCGGGGTCGAGCGGGCGGGCGTGCGCTTCGTGCGAGGTGTGACCCCGGCAGCCGGCCTGTCACCTACCTCACCTCCGCAGCACCGGCCGGAACGCCGTCCGCAGCCTCTCCAGGCACGTCCCGCCCAGCTCCGCGCCTCCCGAGCCGCCCTTGTCGCCCCGCCCGAAGCCTGCACAGATACAAGCGGCTCGCGATGGGCCCGGCCCGGCCCCGCCGCCCTCCCCTGCCCGCTCGCTTCGAGGGGAGAGGCCTCGGCGTGTGCACCTGGCACCTGGGCACGGCCGAGCTCGCAGCGCGGGCGGGCTCACGGCGCGCCCCGTGCCCCGTGCCGGCCCGCGGTCCCGCCCNCAGGCTGCAGTCGCTCCTCAGAGCCTCGGGCAGCGCCGCGCCCAGGCTGGGGGCTTCCTGCAGGGAGCTGGCCCGGCCCTTCTCCGGCTTCTCCGCCTCCTCCTCCTCCTCTTCCTCCTCCTNTGCGCGCCAGCGACCAGATGCGCGGCTTTTCCGCGGGCGCGTAGGGCGGCGGCGGGCCTGCCAGGGAGGCGGGGG